>JASGCC010004023.1:0-21517 GCA_030067915.1 Hydractinia echinata | reverse complement strand
AATCACGTGGTTCTATGCATCCAAGCAGGTTACCATTGATCTAGTCCTTCCACTCTCATTGGACTACTACCTCCTAAGTCGTTTTCCTTGTCGCATGGCTTTAGGATGCCGTCAACTACGTGCACATGAATCTAAAGGCTGTAATATGGCCTTTTGAGGCTAATAAAGACTTACATGAAAATCACGTTGTTCCACGTCCTGCGAAGGTTACCATTGGTCTAGTCCTACCACTCTCTATGCACTACGACGTCCTAAGTCTTTTTCCTTGGCGCCATGGCTTTAGAACGCCGTCAACTACGTGCACATGCCTCTAAAGGTGTAATATGGCCTTTTGCCGCCTAATAAAGGCCTTACACGTAAAAAAACGTGGTTCCAGTGCCTGCGCTGGTTACATGGTTTATTCCTTCACTCTCAATGGACTACGACGTCTTAAGTCGTTTTCCTTGGCGCCATGGTGGTTAGAACGTCGTCAACGACGTGCACAGGCCTCTAAAGTCTGTAATATGGCCTTTTTGCCGTCCTAACAAAAGGCCTTACACGTAAATCACGTGGTTCACGTGCTTGCGCAGGTGTCCATCTGTCTATTCCTTCCACTCTCAATGGACTACGACGTCCTAAGTCGTTTTCCTTGGCGCCATGGCTTTAGAACACTGTCAACTACGTGCACAGGCCTGTAAAGGCCGTAATATAGCCTTTTGCCGCCTAATAAAGGCCTTACACGTAAATCACGTGGTTCCACGTGCCTGCGCAGGTTACCAACGGTCTAGTCCTTCCACTCTCATTGGACTACTACGTCCTAAGTCGTTTCCCTGATGCAATGGCTTTAGAACATTGTCAACTAATGTACAGGCCTGTAAAGGCTGTAATATGGCCTTTTGCTGCCTATAAAGGCCTTACACGTAAATCACGTGGTTCCACGTGTCTGCGCAGGTACCATCTGTCTATTCCTTCCACTCTCAATGGACTACGACGTCCTAAGTCTTTTTCCTTAGCACCAAGGTTTTAGAACACTGTCAACTACGTGCACAGGCATGTAAAGGCCGTAATATGGCATTTTGCCGCCTAATAAAGGCCTTACACGTAAATCACGTGCTTCCACGCTTCCAAGCATGCTACCATTAGTCTAGTCCTTCCACTCTCATTGGACTACGACGTCCTAATCGTTTTGCTTGGCGCTATGGCTTTAGAACACTGTCAACTACGTGTACAGGCATGTAAAGGCTGTAATATGGCCTTTTGCGGCCTAATAAAGGCCTAACATGTAAATCATGTTGTTCCACGTGCCTGCCCAGGTTACCATCGGTCTAGTCCTTCCACTCTCAATGAACTACGACGTCCTAAGTCGTTTTCCTTGGGGCCATGGCTTTAGAACACTGTCAACTGCGTGCACAGGCCTCTAAAGGCTGTAATATGGCCTTTTGCGGCCTAATAAGGTCCTTACACGTAAATCACGTGGTTCTATGCATCCAAGCAGGTTACCATTGATCTAGTCCTTCCACTCTCATTGGACTACTACGTCCTAAGTCGTTTTCCCTGATGCCATGGCTTTAGAACACTGTCAACTACATGTACAGGCCTGTAAAGGCTGTAATATGGCCTTTTGCTGCCTAATAAAGGCCTTACACGTAAATCACGTGGTTCCACGTGTCTGCGCAGGTTACCATCTGTCTATTCCTTCCACTCTCAATGGACTACGACGTCCTAAGTCGTTTTCCTTGGCGCCATGGCTTTAGAACACTGTCAACTACGTGCACAGGCCTGTAAAGGCCGTAATATAGCCTTTTGCCGCCTAATAAAGGCCTTACACATAAATCACGTGGTTCCACGTGCCTGCGCAGGTTACCAACGGTCTAGTCCTTCCACTCTCATTGGACTACTACGTCCTAAGTCGTTTTCCCTGATGCAATGGCTTTAGAAACATTGTCAACTACATGTACAGGCCTGTAAAGGCTGTAAATATGGCCTTTTTCCGCCATAATAAAGACCTTAACACGTAAAATCACGTGGTTCCACGTGGCCCTGCGCAGGTTACCATCGGTCTAATTCCTTCCCAACTCTCACTGGAACTACGACGTCCTAAGTCGTTTTCCTTGGCACCAAGGCTTTAGAACACCGTCAATCTACGTGCACTATGCCTGTCAAAGGCCGTAATATTGGCCAATTTTGCCGGCCTAATAAGGCCTTAAACGTAAATCACGTTGCTTCCAGCTGTCCAAGCATGCTACCATAGGTCTAGTCCTTCCACTCTCATTGAACCCTACGACGGTCCTAAGTCGTTTTCCTTGGCGCCATGGCTTTTAGATGCGCGTCAACTACGTGCACATTGAATTAAAGGCTGTAATATGGCCTTTTGGAAGGCCTATAAAGACCTTACATAGAAAATCACGTTGTTCCACGCATCCTGGCGAAGGTTACCAATTGGTCATAGTCCTACCACTCTCTATGCACTCACGAAGTCCTAAATCTTTTTTCCCTTGGCGCCATGGCTTTAGAACGCCGTCAACTACGTGCACATGCCTCTAAAGTCTGTAATATGGCCTTTTGCCGCCTAATAAAGGCCTTACACGTAAAAAAACGTGGTTCCACGTGCCTGCGCTGGTTACCATGGGTTTATTCCTTCCACTCTCAATGGACTACGACGTCTTAAGTCGTTTTCCTTGGCGCCATGGTTTTAGAACGCCGTCAACTACGTGCACAGGCCTCTAAAGTCTGTAATATGGCCTTTTGCCGTCTAACAAAGGCCTTACACGTAAATCACGTGGTTCCACGTGCCTGCGCAGGTGTCCATCTGTCTATTCTTTCCACTCTCAATGGACTACGACGTTCTAAGTCGTTTTCCTTGGCGCCATGGCTTTAGAACACTGTCAACTACGTGTACAGGCCTGTAAAGGCTGTAATATGGCCTTTTGCCGCCTAATAAAGCCTTACACGTAAATCACGTGGTTCCACGTGCCTGCACTGGTTACCATCGGTCTAGTCCTTCCACTCTCAATGAACTACGACGTCCTAAGTCGTTTTCTTGGGGCCATGGCTTTAGAACACTGTCAATACGTGACAGGCCTCTAAAGGCTGTAATATGGCCTTTTGCTGGCCTAATAAAGGCCTACAGTAAATCACGTTGTTCACGTGCCTGCGCAGGTTAACCATCGTTAGTCCTCCACTCTCAATGAACTACGACGTCCTAAGTCGTTTTCCTTGGGCCATGCTTTAGAACACTGTCAACTGCGTGCACAGGCCTCTAAAAAGGCTGTAATATGGCCTTTTGCGCCTAAATAAGGACCTACACGTAATCAGTTGTTTCCACGTGCATCCCGGTACCATGTCTATTCTTCCACTCTCAATGGACTACGACCTCCTAAGTCGTTTTCCTTGGCGCCATGGCTTTAGAACACTGTCAACTACGTGTACAGGCCTGTAAAGGCTGTAATATGGCCCTTTTGCGCCTAATAAAGGCCTTACACGTAAATCACGTGGTTCCACGTGCCTGCGCAGGTTTCCAACGGTCTAGTCCTTCCACCTCAATGGACTACGACGTCCTAAGTCGTTTTCCTTGGAGCCAAGGCTTTAGAACAGTGTCAACTACGTGCACAGGCCGTTAAAGGCTGTAATATGGCCTTTTGCTGCCTAATAAAGGCCTTACACGTAAATCACGTGGTTTCCACGTGCCTGCGCAGGTTACCAAGGGTCTAGTCTTCCACTCTCAATGGAACTACGACGTCCTAAGTCGTTTTCCTTGGCGCCATGGCTTTAGAACACTGTCAACTACGTGCACAGCCTCTAAAGGCTGTAATATGGCCTTTTGCCGCTAATAAAGCCTTACACGTAAATCACGTGGTTCACGTGCCTCGCTTGGTTACCATCGGTCTAGTCCTTCCACTCTTAATGGACTACGACGTCCTAAGTCGTTTTCCTTGGCGCCATGGCTTTAGAACACTGTCAACTACGTGCACAGGCCTGTAAAAGCTGTAATATGGCCTTTTGCCGCCTAATAAAGGCCTGCACGTAAATCACGTGTTCCACGTGCCTGCGCAGGTTAACAAGTCTAGTCCTTCCACTCTCAATGGACTACGACGTCCTAAGTCGGTTTTCCTTGGCGCATGGCTTTAGAACACTGTCAACTACGTGTACAGGCTGTAAAGGCTGTAATATGGCCTTTTGCCGCCTAATAAAGCCTTACACGTAAATCACGTGGTTCCACGTGCCTGCGCTGGTTACCATCGGTCTATTCTTCACTCTCAATGGACTACGACGTCCTAAGTCGTTTTTCTTGGCGCATGGCTTTAGAACGCCCGTCAACTACGTGCACATGCCTCTAAAGCGTGTAATATGGCCTTTTGCGGCCTAATAAAGGCCTAACATGTAAATCATGTTGTTCCACCGTGCCTGCGCAGGTTAACCATCGTCTTAGTCCTTCCACTCTCAATGAACTACGACGTCCTAAGTCGTTTTCCTTGGGGCCATGGCTTTAGAACACTGTCAACTACGTGCACAGGCCTCTAAAGGCTGTAATATGGCCTTTTGCGGCCTAATAAAGGCCTTACACGTAAATCACGTGCTTCCTACGCATCCAAGGCAGGATACCATTGATTCTAGTCCTTCCACTCTCATTGGACTACTACCTCCTAAGTCTTTCCTTGCTGCCATGGCTTTAGAACACTGTCAACTACGTGTACAGGCCTGTAAAGGCTGTAATATGGCCTTTTGCCGCCTAATAAAGGCCTTACACGTAAATCACGTGGTTCCACGTGCCTGCGCAGGTTACCATCGGTCTAATTCCTTTCCACTCTCAATGGAACTACGACGGCCTAAGTCGTTTCCTTGGCGCCATGGATTTAGAACACTGTCAACTACGTGCACAGGCCTGTAAAGGCTGTAATATGGCCGTTTGCCGCCTAATAAAGGCCTTACACGTAAATCACGTGGTTCCACGTGCCTGCGCAGGTTACCAACGGTTTAGTCCTTCCACCTCAATGGACTACGACGTCCTAAGTCGTTTCCTTGGCGCCAAGGCTTTAGAACACTGTCAACTACATGTACAGGCCTGTAAAGGCTGTAATATGGCCTTTTGCCGCCTAATAAAGGCCTTACACGTAAATCACGTGGTTCCACGTGCCTGCGCTGGCTACCAATCGGTCTATTCCTTCCACTCTCAATGGACTACAACGTCCTAAGTCGTTTTTCTTGGTGCCATGGCTTTAGAACGCCGTCAACTACGTGCACATGCCTCTAAAGGCTGTAATATGGCCTTTTGCCGCCTAATAAAGGCCTTAACACGTAAATCACGTGGTTCCACGTGCCTGCGCTGGTTACCAACGGTCTAGTCCTTTCCACTCTCAATGGACTACGACGTCTTAAGTCGTTTTCCTTGGCGCCATGGCTTTAGAACACTGTCAACTGCGTGCACATGCCTCTAAAAGCTGTAATATGGCCTTTTATCCGCCTAATAAAGGCCTTACACGTAAATCACGTGTTCCACGCATCCAAGCAGGTTACCATTGAGTCTAGTCCTTCCACCTCTCATTGGACTACGACGTCCTAAGTCGTTTTCCTTGGCGCCATGGTTTAGAACCTGTCAACTACGTGTACAGGCATGTAAAGGCTGTAATATGGCCTTTTTGCCGCCTAATAAGGCCTACACGTAAATCACGTGGTTCCACGTGCCTGCGCTGGTTACCCATCGGTCTATCCTTCCACTCTCAATGACTACGAACGTCCTAAGTCGTTTTCCTTGGCGCCATGGCTTTTAGAACCCTGTCAACTACGTGCACAGCCTCTAAAGGCTGTAATATGGCCTTTTGCGGCCTAATAAAGGCCTAACATGTAAATCACTGTTGTTCCACGTGCCTGCGCAGGTTACCATCGTCTAGTCCTTCCACTCTCAATGAACTACGACGTCCTAAGTCGTTTTCCTTGGGGCCATGGTTTAGAACACTGTCAACTACGTGCACAGGCCTTAAAGGCTGTAATATGGCCTTTTGCGGCCTAATAAGGACCTTACACGTAAATCACGTTGTTCTATGCATCCAAGCAGGATTACCATTGATTTAGTCCTTCCACTCTCATTGGACTACTACTTCCTAAGTCGTTTCCCTGATGCCATGGCTTTAGAACACTGTCAACTACGTGTACAGGCCTGTAAAGACTGTAATATGGCCTTTTGCCGCCTAATAAAGGCCTTACACGTAAATCATGTGGTTCCACGTGCCTGCGCTGGTTACCATCGGTCTATTCCTTTCCACTCTCAATGGTCTACGACGTCCTAAGTCGTTTTCCTTGGGCGCCATGGCTTTAGAACACTGTCAACTACGTGTACAGGCCGTTAAAGGCTGTAATATGGCCTTTTGCCGCCTAATAAAGGCCTTACACGTAAAATCACGTGGTTTCTCGTGCCTGCACAGGTTACCAGGTCTAGTCTTCCACTCTCAATGGACTACGACGTCCTAAGTCGTTTTCCTTGGCGCCATGGCTTTAGAACTGTGTCACTACGTGCACATGCCTCTAAAGGCTGTAATATGGCCTGTTGAGGCCTAATAAAGGCCTTACATGTAAATCATGTTGTTTCACGTGCCTGCTTAGGTTACCATTGGTCTAGTCCATCCACTCTTAATGCACTACGACGTCCAAGTCCGTTTTCCTTGGCGCCATGGCTTTAGAACACTGTCAACTACGTGCACAGGCATGTAAAGGCCGTAATACGGCCTTTTGCCGCCTAATAAAGGCCTGACACGTAAATCACGTGGTTCCAGGTGCCCTGCGCTGGTTACCAAAGGTCTAGTCCTTCCACTCTCAATGGACTACGACGTCCTAAGTCGTTTTCCTTGGCGCCATGGATTTAGAACTCTGTCAACTACGTGTACAGGCCTGTAAAGGCTGTAATATGGCCTTTTGCCGCCTAATAAAGGCCTTACACGTAAATCACATGGTTCCACGTGCCCTGCCTTGGTTACCATCGGTCTATTCCTTCACTCTCAATGGACTACGACGTCTAAGTCGTTTTCCTTGGCGCCATGGCCTTTAGAACAGCCGTCCAACTACGTGCACATTGCCTCTAAAGGCTGTAATATGGCCTTTTGCGGCTAATAAAGCCTTACATGTAAATATCGTTGTTTCCACGTGCCTGCGCAGGTTACCATCGGTCTAGTCCTTCCACTCTCAATGGACTACGACGTCCCTAAGTCGTTTTCCTTGGCGCCATGGCTTTAGAACACTGTCAACTACGTGCACAGGCCTCGTAAATGGCTGTAATATGGCCTTTTGCAGCCTAATAAAGGACTTACACGTAAATCACGGTTGTTCCACGATCCTGCCAGGTTACCATTGGTCTAGTCCTTCCACTCTCAATGGACTACGACGTCCTAAGTCGTTTTCCTTGGCGCCATGGCTTTAGACACTGTCAACTACGTGTCACAGGCCTGTAAAGGCTGTAATATGGCTTTTGCCGCCTAATAAAGGCCTTAACACGTAAATCACGTTGTTTCCACGTGCCTGGCGCTGGTTACATCGGTCTAGTCCTTCCACTCTCAATGGACTACGACGTCCTAAGTCGTTTTCCCTTGGCGCCATGGCTTTAGAGACTGCCGTCAACTACGTGCACATGCCATCTAAAGACTGTAATATGGCCTTTTGCGGCCTAATTAAAGACCTTACATGTAAATCACGTTGTTCCACGTCCTGCGCAGGTTACCATTCGGTCTAGTCCATCCACTCTCAATGCACTACGACGTCCTAAGTCGTTTTCCTTGGCGCCATGGCTTTAGAACAATGTCAACTACATGTACAGGCCTGTAAAGGCTGTAATATGGCCTTTTGCCCGCCTAATAAAGGCCTTACACGTAAATCACGTGGTTCCACGTGCCTGCGCTGGTTACCATCGGTCTATTTCCTTCCACTCTCAATGGAACTTACGACGTCCTAAGTCGTTTTTCTTGGCGCCATGGCTTTAGAACGCCGTCAACTACGTGCACATGCCTCTAAAGGCTGTAATATGGCCTTTTGCGGCCTAATAAAGGCCTAACATGTAAATCCCGTTGGTTCCACGTGCCTGCGCAGGTTAAACCATCGGTCTAGTCCTTCCACTCTCAATGAACTACGACGTCCTAAGTCGTTTTTCCTTGGGGCCATGGCCTTTAGAACACTGTCAACTGCGTGCACAGGCCTCTAAAGGCTGTAATATGGCCTTTTGCGGCCTAATAAAGACCTTACACGTAAATCACGTTGTTCCACGATCCTGCGCAGGTTTACCAATTGTCTAGTCCTTCCCACTCCTCAATTGGACTACGACGTTCCTAAGTCTTTTTCCCTATGGCGCCATGGCTTTAGAACACTGTCAACTACGTGTACAGGCCTGTAAAAGGCTGTAATATGGCCTTTTGCCCGCCTAATAAAGGCCTTACACGTAAATCACGTGGTTCCACGTGCCTGCCGCTGGTTACCATCGGTCTATTTCTTTCCACTCTCAATGGACTACGACGTCTAAGTCGTTTTCCTTGGCGCCATGGCTTTAGAACACTGTCAACTACGTGCACAGGCCTGTAAAGGCCGTAATATGGCCGTTTGCCGCCTAATAAAGGTCTTACACGTAAATCACGTGGTTCCACGTGCCTGCGCAGGTTTCCAACGGTTTAGTCCTTCCACCCTCAATGGACTACAACGTCCTAAGTCGTTTTCCTTGGCGCCAAGGCTTTAGAACACTGTCAACTACGTGCACAGGCCGTTAAAGGCTGTAATATGGCCTTTTGCCGCCTAATAAAGGCCTTACACGTAAATCACGTGGTTTCTCGTGCCTGCGCAGGTTACCAAGGGCCTAGTCACTCCACTCTCAACGGACTACGACGTCCTAAGTCGTTTTCCTTGGCGCCATGGCTTTAGAACTCTGTCAACTACGTGCACATGCCTCTAAAGGCTGTAATATGGCCTGTTGAGGCCTAATAAAGGCCTTACATGTAAATCATGTTGTTCCACGTGCCTGCTTAGGTTACCATTGGTCTAGTCCTTTCCACTCTCAATGGACTACGACGTCCTAAGTCGTTTCCTTGGCGCCATGGCTTTAGAACACTGTCAAACTACGTGCACAGGCCTGTAAAGGCCGTAATATGGCCTTTTGCCGCCTAATTAAAGGCCTTACACGTAAATCACGTGGTTCCACGTGCCTGCGCAGGTTACCAACGGTCTAGTCCTTCCACTCTCAATGGACTACGACGTCCTAAAGTCGTTTCCCTTGGATGCCAATGGCTTTAGAACACTGTCAACTACATGCACAGGCCTGTAAAGGCTGTAATATGGCCTTTTGCTGCCTAATAAAGCCTACACGTAAATCCACGCTGGTTCCACGTGCCTGCGCAGGTTACCATCGGTCTAGTCCTTCCACTCTCAATGGACTACGACGTCCTAAGTCGTTTTCCTTGGCGCCATGGCTTTAGAACACTGTCAACTACGTGCACAGGCAATCTAAAGGCCGTAATATTGGCATTTTGCCGGCCTAATAAAGGCCTTACACGTAAATCATGTTTGTCCACGTGCTGCCAGGTTACCTGGTTAGTCCTTCACTCTCAATGGAACTACGACGTCCTAAGCGTTTTCTTGGGCCATGGCTTTAGAACCTGTCAACTACGGTACAGGCATGTAAGGCTGTAATATGGCCTTTTTGCGGCCTAATAAAGGCTAACATGTAAATCATGTTGTTCACGTGCCTGCCCCAGGTTACCATTGGTCTAGTCCTTCCACTCTCAATGAACTACGACGTCCTAAGTCCGTTTTTCTTGGGCCATGGCTTTAGAACACTGTCAACTGCGTGCACAGGCCTCTAAGGCTGTAATATGGTCCTTTATGGCCTAATAAGGGTCCTTACACCGTAAATCACGTGGTTCTATGCATCCAAGCAGTTACCATGATCTAGTCCTTCCACTCTCATTGGACTACTACGTCCTAAGTCGTTTTCCCCTGATGCAATGGCTTTAGAACATTGTCAACTACATGTACAGGCTGTAAAGGCTGTAATATGGCCTTTTGCTGCCTAATAAAGGCCTTACACGTAAATCACGTGGTTCACGTGTCTGCGCAGGTTACCATCTGTCTATTCCTTCCACTCTCAATGAAACTACGACGTCCTAAGTCGTTTTCCCTTGGGGCCATGGCTTTAGAACACTGTCAACTACGTGCACAGGCCTGTAAAGGCCGTAATATAGCCTTTTGCCGCCTAATAAAGGCCTTACACATAAATCACGTGGTTCCACGTGCCTGCGCAGGTTACCAACGGTCTAGTCCTTCCACTCTCCATTGGACTACTACGTCCTAAGTCGTTTTCCCTGATGCAATGGCTTTAGAACATTGTCAACTACATGTACAGGCCTGTAAAGGCTGTAATATGGCCTTTTGCTGCCTAATAAAGGCCTTACACGTAAATCACGTGGTTCCACGTGTCTGCGCAGGTTACCATCTGTCTATTCCTTCCACTCTCAATGGACTACGACGTCCTAAGTCTTTTTCCTTTGGCACCAAGGTTTAGAACACTGTCAACTACGTGCACAGGCATGTAAAGGCCGTAATATGGCATTTTGCCGCCTAATAAAGGCCTTACACGTAAATCACGTGCTTCCACGCTTCCAAGCATGCTACCATTAGTCTAGTCCTTCCACTCTCATTGGACTACGACGTCCTAATCGTTTTGCTTGGCGCTATGGCTTTAGAACACTGTCAACTACGTGTACAGGCATGTAAAGGCTGTAATATGGCCTTTTGCGGCCTAATAAAGGCCTAACATGTAAATCATGTTGTTCCACGTGCCTGCCCAGGTTACCATCGGTCTAGTCCTTCCACTCTCAATGAACTACGACGTCCTAAGTCGTTTTCCTTGGGGCCATGGCTTTAGAACACTGTCAACTGCGTGCACAGGCCTCTAAAGGCTGTAATATGGTCTTTTATGGCCTAATAAGGTCCTTACACGTAAATCACGTGGTTCTATGCATCCAAGCAGGTTACCATTGATCTAGTCCTTCCACTCTCATTGGACTACTACTTCCTAAGTCGTTTTCCTTGTCACCATGGCTTTAGGCCGCCGTCAACTACGTGCACATGAATCTAAAGGCTGTAATATGGCCTTTTGAGGCCTAATAAAGACCTTACATGAAAATCACGTTGTTCCACGATCCTGCGAAAGTTACCATTGGTCTAGTCCTACCACTCTCTATGCACTACGAAGTCCTAAATCTTTTTCCTTGGCGCCATGGCTTTAGAACGCCGTCAACTACGTGCACATGCCTCTAAAGTCTGTAATATGGCCTTTTGCCGCCTAATAAAGGCCTTACACGTAAAAAAACGTGGTTCCACGTGCCTGCGCTGGTTACCATGGGTTTATACCTTCCACTCTCAATGGACTACGACGTCTTAAGTCGTTTTCCTTGGCGCCATGGTTTTAGAACGCCGTCAACTACGTGCACAGGCCTCTAAAGTCTGTAATATGGCCTTTTGCCGTCTAACAAAGGCCTTACACGTAAATCACGTTGGTTCCACGTGCCTGCGCAGGTGTCCAATCTGTCTATTTCTTTCCACTCTCAATGGACTACGACGTCCTAAGTCGTTTTCCTTGGCGCCATTGGCTTTAGAACACTGTCAACTACGTGTACAGGCATGTAAAAGGCTGTAATATGGCCTTTTGCCGCCTAATAAAGGCCTTACACGTAAATCACGTGGTTCCACGTGCCTGCACTGGTTACCATCGGTCTATTCCTTCCACTCTTAATGGACTACGACGTCCTAAGTCGTTTTTTCTCGGCGCATGGCTTTAGAACGCCGTCAACTACGTGCACATGCCTCTAAAGGCTGTTAATATGGCCTTTTGCGCCAAATAAAGGCCTAACATGTAAATCATGTTGTTCCACGTGCCTGCGCAGGTTACCATCGGTCTAGTCCTTCCACTCTCAATGAACTACGACGTCCTAAGTCGTTTTCCTTGGGGCCAATGACTTTTAGAAACACTGTCAACTGCGTGCACAGGCCTCTAAAAGCTGTAATATGGCCTTTTGCGGCCTAATAAGGACCTTACACGTAAATCACGTTGTTCTATGCATCCAAGCAGGATACCATTGATTTAGTCCTTCCACTCTCATTGGACTACTACCTCCTAAGTCGTTTTCCTTGGCGCCATGGCTTTAGAACACTGTCAACTACGTGCACAGGCCTGTAAAGGCCGTAATATGGCCGTTTGCCGCCTAATAAAGGTCTTCCACGTAAATCACGTGGTTCCACGTGCCTGCGCAGGTTTCCAACGGTTTAGTCCTTCCACCCTCAATGGACTACAACGTCCTAAGTCGTTTTCCTTGGAGCCAAGGCTTTAGAACAGTGTCAACTACGTGCACAGGCCGTTAAAGGCTGTAATATGGCCTTTTGCTGCCTAATAAAGGCCTTACACGTAAATCACGTGGTTTCTCGTGCCTGCGCAGGTTACCAAGGGTCTAGTCTTTCCACTCTCAATGGACTACGACGTCCTAAGTCGTTTTCCTTGGCGCCATGGTTTTAGAACTCTGTCAACTACGTGCACATGCCTCTAAAGACTGTAATATGGCCTGTTGAGGCCTAATAAAGGCCTTACATGTAAATCATGTTGTTCCACGTGCCTGCTTAGGTTACCATTCGTCTAGTCCTTCCACTCTTCAATGGACTACGACGTCCTAAGATTCGTTTTCCTTGGCGCCATGGCTTTAGAACACTGTCAACTACGTGCACAGGCATGTAAAGGCCGTAATATGGCCTTTTGCCGCCTAATAAAGGCCTGACACGTAAATCACGTGGTTCCACGTGCCTGCGCTGGTTACCAAAGGTCTAGTCCTTCCACTCTCAATGGACTACGACGTCCTAAGTCGTTTTCCTTGGCGCCATGGATTTAGAACTCTGTCAACTACGTGTACAGACCTGCAAAGGCTGTAATATGGCCTTTTGCCGCCTAATAAAGGCCTTACACGTAAATCACGTGGTTCCACGTGCCTGCACTGGTTACCATCGGTCTATTCCTTCCATTCTCAATGGACTACGACGTCCTAAGTCGTTTTTCTCGGCGCCATGGCTTTAGAACGCCGTCAACTACGTGCACATGCCTCTAAAGGCTGTAATATGGCCTTTTGCGGCCAAATAAAGGCCTAACATGTAAATCATGTTGTTCCACGTGCCTGCGCAGGTTACCATCGTCTAGTCCTTTCACTCTCAATGAACTACGACGTCCTAAGTCGTTTTCCTTGGGCCATGGCTTTAGAACACTGTCAACTGCGTGCACAGGCCTCTAAAGGCTGTAATATGGCCTTTTGCGGCCTAATAAGGACCTTACACGTAAATCACGTTGTTCTATGCATCCAAGCAGGTACCATTGATTTAGTCCTTCCACTCTCATTGGACTACTACCTCCTAAGTCCTTTTCCCTGATGCCATGGCTTTAGAACACTGTCAACTACGTGTACAGGCCTGTAAAGGCTGTAATATGGCCTTTTGCCGCCTAATAAAGGCCTTACACGTAAATCACGTGGTTCCACGTGCCTGCGCTGGTTACCATCGGTCTATTCCTTTCACTCTCAATGAACTACGACGTCCTAAGTCGTTTTCCTTGGCGCCATGGATTTAGAACACTGTCAACTACGTGCACAGGCCTGTAAAGGCCGTAATATGGCCGTTTGCCGCCTAATAAAGGTCTTACACGTAAATCACGTGGTTCCACGTGCCTGCGCAGGTTTCCAACGGTTTAGTCCTTCCACCCTCAATGGACTACAACGTCCTAAGTCGTTTTCCTTGGCGCCAAGGCTTTAGAACACTGTCAACTACATGTACAGGCCTGTAAAGGCTGTAATATGGCCTTTTGCCGCTTAATAAAGGCCTTACACGTAAATCACGTGGTTCCACGTGCCTGCGCTGGTTACAATCGGTCTATTCCTTCCACTCTCAATGGACTACAACGTCCTAAGTCTTTTTCTTTGGTGCCATGGCTTTAGAACGCCGTCAACTACGTGCACATGCCTCTAAAGGCTGTAATATGGCCTTTTGCCGCCTAATAAAGGCCTTACACGTAAATCACGTGGTTCCACGCGCCTGCGCTGGTTACCAACGGTCTAGTCCTTCCACTGTCAATGGACTACGACGTCTTAAGTCGTTTTACTTGGCGCCATGGCTTTAGAACACTGTCAACTGCGTGCACATGCCTCTAAAGGCTGTAATATGGCCTTTTATGGCCTAATAAGGTCCTTACACGTAAGTCACGTGGTTCTATGCATCCAAGCAGGTTACCATTGATCTAGTCCTTCCACTCTCATTGGACTACTACCTCCTAAGTCGTTTTCCTTGTCGCCATGGCTTTAGGACGCCGTCAACTACGTGCACATGAATCTAAAGGCTGTAATATGGCCTTTTGCCGCCTAATAAAGGCCTTACACGTAAAAAACGTGGTTCCACGTGCCTGCGCTGGTTACCATGGGTTTATTCCTTCCACTCTCAATGGACTACGACGTCTTAAGTCGTTTTCCTTGGCGCCATGGTTTTAGAACGCCGTCAACTACGTGCACATGCCTCTAAAGGCTGTAATATGGCCTTTTGCGGCCAAATAAAGGCCTAACATGTAAATCATGTTGTTCCACGTGCCTGCGCAGGTTACCATCGTATAGTCCTTCCACTCTCAATGAACTACGACGTCCTAAGTCGTTTACCTTGGGGCCATGGCTTTAGAACACTGTCAACTACGTGCACAGGCCTCTAAAGGCTGTAATATGGCCTTTTGCGGCCTAATAAGGACCTTACACGTAAATCACGTTGTTCTATGCATCCAAGCAGGATACCATTGATTTAGTCCTTCCACTCTCATTGGACTACTACTTCCTAAGTCCTTTTCCCTGATGCCATGGCTTTAGAACACTGTCAACTACGTGTACAGGCCTGTAAAGACTGTAATATGGCCTTTTGCCGCCTAATAAAGGCCTTACACGTAAGTCATGTGGTTCCACGTGCCTGCGCTGGTTACCATCGGTCTATTACTTTCACTCTCAATGGTCTACGACGTCCTAAGTCGTTTTCCTTGGCGCCATGGCTTTAGAACACTGTCAACTACGTGTACAGGCCGTTAAAGGCTGTAATATGGCCTTTTGCCGCCTAATAAAGGCCTTACACGTAAATCACGTGGTTTCTCGTGCCTGCGCAGGTTACCAAGGGTCTAGTCTTTCCACTCTCAATGGACTACGACGTCCTAAGTCGTTTTCCTTGGCGCCATGGCTTTAGAACTGTGTCAACTACGTGCACATGCCTCTAAAGGCTGTAATATGGCCTGTTGAGGCCTAATAAAGGCCTTACATGTAAATCATGTTGTTCCACGTGCCTGCTTAGGTTACCATTGGTCTAGTCCATCCACTCTTAATGCACTACGACGTCCCAAGTCGTTTTCCTTGGCGCCATGGCTTTAGAACACTGTCAACTACGTGCACAGGCATGTAAAGGCCGTAATACGGCCTTTTGCCGCCTAATAAAGGCCTGACACGTAAATCACGTGGTTCCAGGTGCCTGCGCTGGTTACCAAGGTCTAGTCCTTCCACTCTCAATGGACTACGACGTCCTAAGTCGTTTTCCTTGGCGCCATGGATTTAAAACTCTGTCAACTACGTGTACAGGCCTGTAAAGGCTGTAATATGGCTTTTTGCCGCCTAATAAAGGCCTTACACGTAAATCACATGGTTCCACGTGCCTGCCCTGGTTACCATCGGTCTATTCCTTTCACTCTCAACGGACTACGACGGTTAAGTCGTTTCCCTTGGCGCCATGGCTTTTAGAACGCCGTCAACTACGTGCACATGCCTCTAAAGGCTGTAATATGGCCTTTTGAGGCCTACTAAAGGCCTTACATGTAAATCACGTTGTTCCACGTGCCTGCGCAGGTGACCAACGGTATAGTCCTTCCACTCTCAATGGACTACGACGTCCTAAGTCGTTTTCCTTGGCGCCATGGCTTTAGAACGCCGTCAACTACGTGCACATGAATCTAAATGCTGTAATATGGCCTTTTGAGGCCTAATAAAGACCTTACATGTAAATCACGTTGTTCCACGATCCTGCGCAGGTTACCATTGGTCTAGTCCAAACACTCTCAATGCACTACGACGTCCTAAGTCGTTTTCCTTGGCGCCATGGCTTTAGCACAATGTCAACTACATGTACAGGCCTGTAAAGGCTGTAATATGGCCTTTTGCCGCCTAATAAAGGCCTTACACGTAAATCATGTGGTTCCACGTGCCTGCGCTGGTTACCATTGGTCTATTCCTTCTACTCTCAATGGACTACGACGCCCTAAGTCGTTTTCCTCGGCGCCATGACTTTAGAACGCCGTCAACTGCGTGCACATGCCTCTAAAGACTGTAATATGGCCTTTTGAGGCCTACTAAAGGCCTTACATGTAAATCACGTTGTTCCACGTGTCTGCGCAGGTTACCATTGTTCTAGTCCATCCACTCTCAATGCAGTACGACGTCCTAAGTCGTTTTCATTGACGCCATGGCTTTAGAACAATGTCATCTACATGTACAGGCCTGTAAAGGCTGTAATATGGCCTTTTGCCGCCTAATAGAGGCCTTACATGTAAATCAGTGGTTCCACGTGCCTGCGCTGGTTACCATCGGTCTATTCCTTCCACTCTCAATGGACTACGACGTCCTAAGTCGTTTTTTCTTGGCGCCATGGCTTTAGAACGCCGTCAACTACGTGCACATGCCTCTAAAGGCTGTACTATGGCCTTTTGCCGCCTAATAAAGGCCTTACACGTTAAAAAACGTGGTTCCACGTGCCTGCGCTTGTTACCATTGTTCTAGTCCATCCACGCTCAATGAACTACGACGTCCTAAGTCGTTTTCCTTGGGGCCATGGCTTTAGAACACTGTCAACTGCGTGCACAGGCCTCTAAAGGCTGTAATATGGCCTTTTGCGGCCTAATAAGGACCTTACACGTAAATCACGTTGTTCTATGCATCCAAGCAGGATACCATTGATTTAGTCCTTCCACTCTCATTGGACTACTACTTCCTAAGTCCTTTTCCCTGATGCCATGGCTTTAGAACACTGTCAACTACGTGTACAGGCCTGTAAAGGCTGTAATATGGCCTTTTGCCGCCTAATAAAGGCCTTACACGTAAGTCATGTGGTTCACGTGCCTGCGCTGGTTACCATCGTCTATTCCTTTCACTCTCAATGGACTACGACGTCCTAAGTCGTTTTCCTTGGCGCCATGGCTTTAGAACACTGTCAACTACGTGCACAGGCCTGTAAAGGCCGTAATATGGCCGTTTGCCGCCTAATAAAGGTCTTACACGTAAATCACGTGGTTCCACGTGCCTGCGCAGGTTTCCAACGGTTTAGTCCTTCCACCCTCAATGGACTACAACGTCCTAAGTCGTTTTCCTTGGCGCCAAGGCTTTAGAACACTGTCAACTACGTGTACAGGCCGTTAAAGGTTGTAATATGGCCTTTTGCCGCCTAATAAAGGCCTTACACGTAAATCACGTGGTTTCTCGTGCCTGCGCAGGTTACCAAGGGTCTAGTCACTCCACTCTCAACGGACTACGACGTCCTAAGTCGTTTTCCTTGGCGCCATGGCTTTAGAACTCTGTCAACTACGTGCACATGCCTCTAAAGGCTGTAATATGGCCTGTTGAGGCCTAATAAAGGCCTTACATGTAAATCATGTTGTTCCACGTGCCTGCTTAGGTTACCATTGGTCTAGTCCATCCACTCTTAATGCACTACGACGTCCCAAGTCGTTTTCCTTGGCGCCATGGCTTTAGAACACTGTCAACTACGTGCACAGGCATGTAAAGGCCGTAATATGGCCTTTTTCCGCCTAATAAAGGCCTGACACGTAAATCACGTGGTTCCACGTGCCTGCGCTGGTTACCAAAGGTCTAGTCCTTCCACTCTCAATGGACTACGACGTCCTAAGTCGTTTTCCTTGGCGCCATGGATTTAGAACTCTGTCAACTACGTGTACAGGCTTGTAAAGGCTGTAATATGGCCTTTTACCGCCTAATAAAGGCCTTACACGTAAATCACATGGTTCCACGTGCCTGCCCTGGTTACCATCGGTCTATTCATTTCACTCTCAACGGACTACGACGGTTAAGTCGTTTTCCTTGGCGCCATGGCTTTAGAACGCCGTCAACTACGTGCACATGCCTCTAAAGGCTGTAATATGGCCTTTTGAGGCCTACTAAAGGCCTTACATGTAAATCACGTTGTTCCACGTGCCTGCGCAGGTGACCAACGGTCTAGTCCTTCCACTCTCAATGGACTACGACGTCCTAAGTCGTTTTCCTTGGCGCCATGGCTTTAGAACGCCGTCAACTACGTGCACATGAATCTAAATGCTGTAATATGGCCTTTTGAGGCCTAATAAAGACCTTACATGTAAATCACGTTGTTCCACGATCCTGCGCAGGTTACCATTGGTCTAGTCCAAACACTCTCAATGCACTACGACGTCCTAAGTCGTTTTCCTTGGCGCCATGGCTTTAGAACGCCGTCAACTACGTGCACATGCCTCTAAAGGCTGTAATATGTCCTTTTGAGGCCTACTAAAGGCCTTACATGTAAATCACGTTGGTTCCACGTGCCTGCGCAGGTTACCAACGGTCTAGTCCTTCCACTCTCAATGGACTACGACGTCCTAAGTCGTTTTCCTTGGCGACATGGCTTTAGAACGTCAACTACGTGCACATGCTCTAAAGGCTGTAATATGGCCTTTTGCGCCTAATAAAGGCCTAACACGTTAAAACGTGGTTCCACGTGCTGCGCAGGTTACCATCGTCTATTCCTTCCACTATCAATGGACTACGACGTCTTAAGTCGTTTTCCTTGGCGCCATGGTTTAGAACGCCGTCAACTACGTGCATAAGCCTCTAAATTCTGTAATATGGCCTTTTTGCCGCCTAATAAAGGCCTAACATGTAAATCACGTTGTTCCACGTGCCTGCGCAGGTTACCAGGTCTAGTCCTTCCACTCTCAATGAACTACGACGTCATAAGTCGTTTTCCTTCGCACCATGGCTTTGGAACACTGTCAACTACGTGCACAGGCTGTAAAGGCTGTAATATGACCTTTTGCCGCGTAATAAAGGCCTTACACGTAAATCAACTGGTTCCACGTGCCTGCGCAGGTTACCAACGATCTAGTCTTTCCACTCTCAATGGACTACGACGTCCTAAGTCGTTTTCCTTGGCGCCATGGCTTTAGAACACTGTCAACTACGTGCACAGGCCTGTAAAGGCCGTAATATGGCCGTTTGCCGCCTAATAAAGGTCTTACACGTAAATCACGTGGTTCCACGTGCCTGCGCAGGTTTCCAACGGTTAGTCCTTCCACCCTCAATGGACTACAACGTCCTAAGTCGTTTTCCTTGGCGCCAAGGCTTTAGAACACTGTCAACTACGTGTACAGGCCGTTAAAGGTTGTAATATGGCCTTTTGCCGCCTAATAAAGGCCTTACACGTAAATCACGTGGTTTCTCGTGCCTGCGCAGGTACCAAGGGTCTAGTCACTCCACTCTCAACGGACTACGACGTCCTAAGTCGTTTTCCTTGGCCATGGCTTTAGAAATCTGTCAACTACGTGCACAGGCCTCTAAAGGCTGTAAATGGCCTGTTTGAGGCCTAATAAAGGCCTTACATGTAAATCATGTTGTTCCACGTGCCTGCGCAGGTTACCATTGGTCTAGTCCATCCACTCTTAATGCACTACTACGACGTCCCAAGTCGTTTTCCTTGGCGCCATGGCTTTAGAACACTGTCAACTACGTGCACAGGCATGTAAAGGCCGTAATATGGCCTTTTTGCCTAATAAAGGCCTGACACGTAAATCACGTGGTTCCACGTGCCTGCGCTGGTTACCAAAGGTCTAGTCCTTCCACTCTAATGGACTACGACGTCCTAAGTCGTTTTCCTTGGCGCCATGGATTTAGAACTGTCAACTACGTGTACAGGCTGTAAAGGCTGTAATATGGCCTTTTGCCGCCTAATAAAGGCCTTACACGTAAATCACGTGGTTCCACGTGCCTGCCTGGTTACCATCGGTCTATTCCTTTCACTCTCAATGGACTACGACGGTTAAGTCGTTTTCCTTGGCGCCATGGCTTTAGAACGCCGTCAACTACGTGCACATGCCTCTAAAGGCTGTAATATGGCCTTTTGAGGCCTACTAAAGGCCTTACATGTAAATCACGTTGTTCCACGTGCCTGCGCAGGTGACCAACGGTCTAGTTCCTTCCACTCTCAATGGACTACGACGTCCTAAGTCGTTTTCCTTGGCGCCATGGCTTTAGAACGCCGTCAACTACGTGCACATGAATCTAAAGGCTGTAATATGGCCTTTTGAGCCTAATAAAGACCTTACATGTAAATCACGTTGTTCCACGATCCTGCGCAGGTTACCATGGTCTATCCACTCTCAATGCACTACGACGTCCTAAGTCGTTTTCCTTGGCGCCATGGCTTTAGAACGCCGTCAACTACGTGCACATGCCTCTAAAGGCTGTAATATGGCCTTTTGCGGCCTAATAAAGGCCTAACATGTAAATCACGTTGTTCCACGTGCCTGCGCAGGTTACCAACGGTCTAGTCCTTCCACTCTCAATGGACTACGACGTCCTAAGTCGTTTTCCTTGGCGCATGGCTTTAGAACACCGTCAACTACGTGCACAGGCCTTAAAGGCTGTAATATGGCCTTTTGCCGCCTAATAAAGGCCTAACACGTTAAATCAACGTGGTTCCACGTGCCTGCGCTGGTTACCATCGGTCTATTCCTTCCACTCTCAATGGACTACGACGTCCTAAGTCGTTTTCCTTGGCGCCATGGCTTTAGAAACGCCGTCAACTACGTGCATAGCCTCTAAATTCTGTAATATGGCCTTTTGCCGCCTAATAAAGGCCTAACATGTAAATCACGTTGTTCCACGTGCCTGCGCAGGTTACCATCGGTCTAGTCCTTCCACTCTCAATGACTACGACGTCATAAGTCGTTTTCCTTGCGCCATGGCTTTAGAACACTGTCAACTACGTGCACAGGCTGTAAAGGCCGTAATATGACCTTTTGCCGCCTAATAAAGGCCTTACACGTAAATCATGGTTCCACGTGCCTGCGCAGGTTACCAACGATCTAGTCTTTCCACTCTCAATGGACTACGACGTCCTAAGTCGTTTTCCTTGGCGCCATGGCTTTAGAACACTGTCAACTACGTGCACAGGCCTGTAAAGGCTGTAATATGGCTTTTTGCCGCCTAATAAAGGCCTACACGTAAATCACGTGGTTCCACGTGCCTGCGCAGGTTACCAACGGTCTAGTCCTGCCACTCTCAATGGACTACGACGTCCTAAGTCGTTTTCCTTGGCGCCATGGCTTTAGAACGTCGTCAACTACGTGCACATCCTAAAGGCTGTAATATGGCCTTTTGCCGCCTAATAAAGGCCTTACACGTAAAAAAACGTGGTTCCACGTGCCTGCGCTGGTTACCATCGGTCTATT
>JASGCC010004022.1:0-21528 GCA_030067915.1 Hydractinia echinata | reverse complement strand
TTTTAGCAAAATGTGGAAAAATTCTAATAATAACATTTCCTTCTCTGCCCATTTTTCTAGTAATAGCAATTCTAGCAGCCTCAATTTGACGAGCTGATACTCAGTTAGCGGTGGCAGCTTGTAATCCCATTTCACCAAAAGACACCTTATTACCTCTATTGGCTTTTTTCTTGCTAGGATAAACATTATGTGGTTTTCTATATTTGACTCTTTTAGGTTGCAACATAATTACTTTTTCCTTTTTCTAAAATTTCACCTTTGGAGATTCAAACTTTTACTCCAATAGTGCCATATGTAGTATTAGCCTTAGCAAATGCATAATCTATATCTTGTCGTAAGGTATGAAGTTTCATCTCCCCTTCAGTATAACCTTCAGTTCTTGCCATGTCCACTCCGTTTAATCTTCCAGCAACTGAAGTTTTGATTCCTTTAGCACCTGCTTTAAAGGCACTTCTTATTGCAAATTTTTGAGCTGCTCGAAATGAACCACGATTTTCAAGTTTAATAGCAATATCTTCAGCTACCAAACGAGCATTTAATTCTGGTTTTTCAATTTGAACAACTTCAATATTAAGACTTAACTTTCTTTTTTTAAGAAGTTGTTTAATTTTTTTGCTTAAAACATGAATATTACTACCATTTTGTCCAAGAACTACTCCAGGTTTTACAGTGTGAATAATAACAGAAAGATCACCTAATTGTGTTCTATTAATAACTAAATTACCAATTCCTAACTTACGTACTTGCATTTCAAAAAAAGCTCTAATTTTTTGGTCTTCCAATAAAGTTTTTACAAATTTATCCCTTGGAGCATACCATGAAACATTGTGCTTCTTGGTTATTCCAAAACGAAAACCATTAGGATTTATTTTTTGTCCCATTATCTTTCCCTCACTTCCACTTTAAAACTTGATGTTCTTTTTAAGATAGAATATGCTGTCCCTTTTGCACGTGGTTGAAACCTTTTTAATGTAGGTCCTTGCTCTACAAAAATTTGGGAAACAAATAATTTTTCAGCATTTAAGCCATTATTATTAACAGCATTAGCAATTGCTGAATTGAGCAATTTAACCAAAATAGGAGCAACTTTTTTATTAGTATTTTTTAAAATAGATAAAGCTTGAGAAATACTTTTTTCCCTAATTAAATTTGCAACAAGTAGAGCTTTTCTAGAAGATACTCTTTGCATGCTAACACTTGCATAGCCTCTTTTGGCAACATCATTTTTTGACATTATTTTTTACCTTTATCCTCTCCGTGCCCAGAAAAGGTTCTTGTTGGAGCAAATTCACCTAGTTTATAACCAACCATATCCTCTGTCACAAAAACATCTATAAATTTATGTCCATTGTGCACTTGGAATGTTAAACCAATAAAAATAGGATAAATAGTGCTTCTTCTAGACCATGTTTTAATTGGTCTTTTAGGCACTTTCTTTTCAACAATAGCTTTTGCTTTTTTAAAAAGGTACTCATCTATAAAAGCTCCTTTTATAATTGATCTTGCCACTATTTACCTGCCTTTCTACGTCTTAAAATAAGTTTACTACTTTTTTTCTTGGTGTTTCTAGTTTTTACTCCAAGAGCTTTTTTTCCTCAAGGAGTTAAAGGAGTTTTTCTACCAATAGGTTGTTTCCCTTCACCTCCACCATGGGGGTGATCATTAGGATTCATAACAGATCCCCGAACTGTGGGTCTAATTCCACGATGTCTTGAACGACCTGCTTTACCCCACACAACTAATGAATGTTCTTCATTAGCAATTGTGCCAATAGTTGCTCTACAACTTCCTAACACTTTTCTCACTTCACCTGACTTAAGTTTTAGAGTTATATATTTACCTTCTTCTGTTTGTCCTAAAATTTGTGCATGTTGCCCAGCTGAACGAGCAATTTGACCACCAGCACCTGGATGAAGTTCAATGTTGTGTACAAATGTGCCTTCTGGTATGTTAATTAGTGATGTTGCATTACCATTTTGAATTTCAACTTTTTTACCAGACATTATTTCAGCGCCTACTTCTACTTGCCTAGGAGTCAAAATATATTTTTTAGTTCCATCTTTATAAACAACTAAGGAAATATTAGCAGAACGATTAGGATCATACTCAATTGTTTTGATTTTAGCAGGAATATCATCTTTATTTCTTTTAAAATCAATGACACGGTATCTTTTTCTAACACCTCCACCCTTGTGTCTTACAACAATTGAACCTGTATTATTACGACCAGCATTTTTAGGAATAATCTTTGTCAAAGATTTTGTAAATTTATGACCAGATAAATTCTCTTTATAATTAAGCGAACTCATATTTCTTCTGCCGTTACTGATTGGTTTATATTTTTTTAATGCCATTTTTGCTCTCCTTACTATTTTATTTCTAAATTAGGTTTAAATTTTTTTCTGCTTAAATTTAAACTTTAAAAAATTAGACTTTTTTTCCTTTTCTGGTTTTTTCTGAGCAGCTTTCTTCTCAGCGATTTTCTTAGCAGCTCTTTTTTCAGCAAGTGACATTTTTTTCTTAGCTGGTTTTTCCTTGCTTTTTTCCTTTGAAGTTGTTGCTTGATCATCAGGATAAATATTTATTTTACCTTCTTTTAAAGTAACAATTGCCTTTTTAATTTTATTTGTTCACCCAGTGGAAGAACCTAATTTAGCAACTTGTTTATCTTTATTTAAAATATTCACTTTTTTAACTTTTACATTAAAATAAATTCCACAGTATTTTTTACTTCTGTACGATTTGCATTAACATTAATAGCAAAAGTGTAAACTCCTTTAGACATTTGTAAATTTGTTTTTTCTGTAAGAATAGGATACTGAATTATTTCGTTAATGTCTTTTTTCATTATGAAACTCCTTTAAGTTTAAGTAATTCATTTTTTGAAAAAACCAAAACATCAACATGTACAATCATTTCTATTGTTAAAGAAGCCAATTTATAAACAAATACTTTTTCTAAATTGGCTGCTGATTTTCAAATGTTCTCATCATTTGTTACAATTAATATTTTTGCAAAATCTTTTTGAAGTTTTAAATCTTTAATGTCAGCAATTAATTTTTTGGTGTTAGGTTTTTCAAAACCATTAAAATCATGAATTTTAATTGCTTTATTTTTAGCTTTCAAAGTTAAAGCAGAGGCAAATGCTATCTGGCGAACCTTTTTGTTTACTTTCAACTTATAATTACGGTTAGGCTTGGGCCACCAACAACTCCACCACCAACTCATTGGGAGATCGAATAGAACCTTGTCTTGCATTTCCAGTCTTTTTTGTTTAAAAGGTTTTCTTCCTCCACCAGATACCTCACCTCTTGACTTTGTAGAGTGAGTACCTTGTCTACGTGATGCTCTTTCAAAAGAATTACATCAAAAATAGTTTGGGCATTAACTTTTGCATCAAAAATAGATTTGGGCAAAATTATTTGTTTGTTATTTGCTTTTTCCATTATGCTTTACTCTCCTTACTATTTTTTTTACTTTCAGAAGAAGTGGTATTTGCTAAATTTTGTTTATTATTCTCACTAGATTTAACTATTTTTTCTTGACTTTTTACAACTTTTTCAGAAATATCTAATTTTTGTTCTTCTTTTTTCATGTTTACGATTTCTTTTGGCGATTCTTCCTTAGAGTTTTTAACAGCTTTTTTAATTACCAAATAACCTTTTCTTGGTCCGGGAATAGATCCTTTTACAAGTAAAAAGTTGTTTTCTACATTAATATCTATAATTTCTAAGTTTTGAGTAGTGACTTTTTTTGCACCCATATGACCTGGCATGGTCATACCTTTAAAAACTCTATTAGAAACAAGATCACCTAGTGATCCTGTTAATCTAACTGGTTTAGATCCTCCACCTCCACCATGTGATTTAGGACCAATTTTTTGATTATGTCTTTTAATACTACCTTGGAAACCTTTTCCTTTGGATACGCCAGTTATGTCCACAAACTCACCTGCTTTAAATAAAGTGACATCAAGTTTAGAAGAAACTTCATAACCTTCCATATGTTTAATTTCCTTAACAAAATATTTGGGTTTAGATTTAGATAATTTTAAATGACCCATTTCAGGTTTTGTTGATAATTTTTCTCTTTATCAAAGGCCGCTAGTTGAGTAGCTACATAACCATGTTTGTTTGCACTAATAACACTAGTAACAATGTTCGGTTCAACTTCAATAATTGAAACAGGAATGTTTTTGCCATCACTTGCAAAAACAGATGACATTCCAACTTTTTGACCTAATAATCCTTTCATAACATTTTACCTCCTAATTTTTTGTAATTAATTCTAACTTGTGACAATTTCAACATCCACACCTGAAGATATTTCCATTCTTTTCAGTAATTCCATAAGTTTTTCATCAACATTTTTTAAAATAATAAGTCTTTTATGTGTTCTTATTTCAAACTGTTCACGTGATTTTTATATATGTGAGTAGATCTTAGAATTGTAAAAATTTCTTTTTTGTAGGCAATGGTACTGGCCCTGAAACTTTTACTCCTTTCTTAGAAGCTTCCTCGGCAATATTTCTAGCTGTTTGGTCTACCAATGATGCTTCGTATGATCTTATTTTTATTTTTAATTGCATACTCATAAACTAATTTCTCCTTTTGTTTTTTCTTAAATTTATATTAAGAGACAAACATTCATTTTAGGACAAACAACTAATCTTGGTGTATCGCAAATGTCAAGCATAAAATACTTTAGAATAGTTAATTGCTATGTCATTATACATTTTTTTAAAAAAGTTAGAAAATAATTTTTGAATTATTGTCAACGGCAAGTTAAAAGGTAACAGTTCAACGGCGAGTTAAAAGGTAACACTTTTTATAAAATTAATAAAGAGGTAGAAATGAAGTTTATAAATAAAACAGCTTTTAGACTAGATGTTATAAGAACTTATTATAAAAGAGGTCAGAATCTTACTAAAACACAACTTGCAAGGAAAATAGGAATAAGTAGAAAAAGCTTATATCAGCTTTAAAACAATATAAATTAAGCAGCTCATTAAATTCTTTTAAAAGAAGTTACCCAAATAATAAAGTTAGAGCAAAAACTAGAAAAAACATTACAAGTGAATTTGGAAAACTAATAAAAGGATTAAATAAAAACAGAAATGAAACAATATATGTTCCAACATTTAAAATGGCCTATAACTTTTCCAAATATTCTCTTGAAGTCTCCTTAAGAACTTATCAAAACATTTTAAAATCAAACAATATATATGTACCAAGTTGTAAGAGAAGTACCAAAAAGAAGATTAGAAAAAGAATAAAATTATCCAAAAACAAACAACAAATTATTAACATGGATCTCATTGATGATTTAGAAAGCCTAAAAGGAAAAAGAATTTATAAAGGCAAAAGAGGTCATTTTGGTTTATCTGTTGAACTTGATGCTTGCGAACATGCTTGGATTAAAGACGAGAAATTTCACATCTATAAAGCTGTTGATAGTTTTACAGGAAAAGTAATTGCAATTCATGCTGAAAAAGAAGAAACTGGCAAAGGATATCTTTCAATATTAAGACAAATACTTACCAATTATGGTAAGCCAAGATTAATAATTACAGATAAAAGAACCTGCTTTTGAAATGGTTTAGAAGCAAATAGTCATGTAGCTAAAATCATAAAAAACCTAGACATTGAAATCTTTTCTTCATCTGATCCAACATCTAAACCCAATGTTGAAAGATCATTTCGTAATTCACAACAGCTTTTTCCCATGTTATTCAACACTCTTAAAATTATGTCCTTTAAACAAATGAATAAAAATAAGGAACTCATAATTCAGGAATACAATCAATACTATAATAAAAACAAAACCATTACCGAATCATCATTTATTGATTGTCCAGTTTCTGAAATTGATGAAAAGCTTAATTTCCAAATTCAAAGGAAGGTCACAAAAGGGAACTTTGTGTCTATTAGTGAAAAAAAATATGCTCCTTTTAATGACACGAATCAGAGAATAATTATGAATGATGACATCAAAATAACAATTTATTCAAGTGATGTCAATAACTTATTTATCTTAATAAATTCTAAAAGAATATTTTTAAAGGAATTGAGTGATGCAGAAATCATTGAACCAGTTACTAGAGAATATAAAAAATTAGAATTCGAAAAAAGAAAGCAAATGAGTTTTAATAATATGCTTGACGAGAAACTTATCAAATTAAATAAAAAAGAGATAGAAATTAACATTATCTTAAACAAATTGAAAAAAGAAAAAGAAGACTTAATTTCTTCTATATAATTAAGTAAAAGTGTTACCTTTTAACTTGCCATTAACAAAAAGTTAAAATAATTTTGAATTATTCTATTTCTATTTAAGAAAAACTATAAAAAATTCTAAATTTATAGCCTTTTTTATAATGATTAAAAAATACAATCATTTTGATTTGATAATAAGAGGTTTTTTTACCTAGTAATTATTTTTGCATTTGCAAGGCAACTTCAGCTGCAAAATCAGTTTTTGGTTTATCATTCCCTCTCTAATTCAAATCTAACCATTTTTAAAGCTTTTGCCTTATTTTCTTCCAAATACTTTTGCACTGTCATTTTTTCCATAACAAATTGTTGGCCTACAAGCGTTAATTCTCCTAAACGTTTGTGTAGCATACCTTTTGCAATATGATCTTGAATTTTAGAAGGTTTATCCTTTAATGTAGGTGATTGAGCAATTTCTTTTTTTATCAATTCTACTTGTTTTGGAGGAATTTGTGTTTTGTCTAAAAATGGAGGGTTCATTGAAGCCACATGCATAGCCACATTTTTAGCTATTTCGTTAGTGCCACCAGATGTTAGGACAATTGCAGCAATACGCTTATTTGCATGAGTATATGCTCCAATAACTTCCCCTTTAATTTTTAAAGCTCTACGAAGTTGAATTTTTTCCCCAATAGTTGCAGTTGCTTTTTTACATAATTCTTCTAAAGAAACTCCTGCTAGCAAAAGTTGATTAGCATCTTCAACACTTTCAAACTTTTGATTAAGCAAAACTTCAGCAATTTGATTAGTTAATTTTATGAATTGATCATTTTTAGCTACAAAATCAGTTTCACAATTTAATTCAAAAATTATAACGTGATTTTCATCGTGCTTTGTGATAACAACACCTTCTACTGCAATACTTTGTGCTTTTTTGAAACTTTGAGACCTGCTTGCTTTTCTAATCATTGAATAGCCTTATCAAAGTCATTATTAGAAGCTTCGAGAGCTTTTTTCACATCCAAAAACCCAGCTCCTGTTTTATTTCTAAGTTCTTTTATTAATTTAACATTACTCATAAAAACCTACTTACCTTGAAGCCTTGCAATTAATTCTAATTTATTGCCAGTTGTGCTCATACCCTTTTTCTTTAAAAGTGTTTTAAGTTCTATAACATTCATCGAAGAATAATCATCATGGTTAGCTTCAGAATTTTTTGGTGAAGAAACTAAAGTCTCTTCCTTGACTATCTTGGAATCTTTGGAAGGTTCAGGTTTTTTGTCCTCAGTATTTAAATGCGTTTTTTGGGAAAATTTTGTGTCCTTTTTTTCTGGTGAAATTATTTGAGTAAAATTATTAGCTGTTAAATTTGTTTCCTGTCCTAAGGTTTTTTTATTTGAATCAATTTTGACCACTTTTTTATCTCTATAATTTTCCTTAACAAAATTTCTATCTTGTTTTCTTGGAAAAAATCTCTTATTAAAAAATTTCTTAACAATTCTTTCCTTCTTTTTTTCCTCAGGCAAAACAATCTTTTCATCGGGCTGGTAAGCAAACAATGGTTCCCCACCTTTAAAATCAACAATTGCATCAGCTAAAATTGTAAGTAATAATGTTAGTGATTTAACAGAATCATTATTTGCAGGAATAGCAAGATCTGCAAGAGTTGGATCATCATCACTATCAACTAAAGAAATAATCTTTATTCCTAATTTTTTTGCTTCTTGAAGAGCAATCAAATCAGCTTTAACATCTGCTACTATCATCACATTTGGTTTCTGTTTCATGTTTCTTATACCAGTAAGGTTTTTTTGTAATTTGGATAGTTCTTTGGCAAAAATTAAACCTTCTTTTTTAGTATAACCTTCATAATTTTTTTCAGCCAATCTTTCAATTGTCTCCATTCTACGAACTCTTTGAAAAATAGTTCGAGAATTTGTTAAAGTGCCCCCTAATCATCTTTCAGAAACATAATGAGAGTTTGCTCTTAATGCATTTTGACGGATAATTTCTTTTGCTTGTTTTTTAGTACCTACAAAAATAAATGAACCACCTTTTTTTGCAAAAAATTGAATTAACTTATAAGCAAAATCAAGTGCCTTTTTAGTTTTTTCTAAATCAATAATATGAACACCTTTTCTTACAGCTGCGATGTAAGGTTTCATTTTAGGATTTCACAAATCTTTTTTATGACCAAAATAAACTCCTGCTTCCAAAAGTTTATTCCTTGATATAATTTCACTTTTAACTTCTTTAATTTCTTTGACTTCTTCTAATTCAGACATCTAAACTCCTTTATTTTTTATCTTCAAACTTATTTTGTCATGCATTTTTAACCAAAATAACAATCAAAAAACTACTTTATGATTTTATCATTTGTAATTTTTCTTTTGCTTCACTCTTTGAATTTTACCACAACTTTGGAATTTTAAAGTAATTGTCTTTTTTTTGTCAAATGATCCAGTGTAAAGACATCTTTTTTTAAAATATTATTTCTTTCTAAATTTTTGTAAATTTTACTTTCTAAAAACAAATTAAATCTACTCATTTCATAGTTGGTAGACACTAGTGGTTGTACTAATATCGACTCACATTTTAGACGATTAGCAACTAAAATATCCATAATTATTTGATCGCCCATAATCACAACACTAGCAGGATTTACGTTTTTTCTTTTTAGTAATTTCTTAATTGTACCTTTAAAAGGCTTTTTGACATTAGCATGTCACTCTTTAATACCTGCTCTTTCAGCAAATACTTTGACACGAGAAGTTATGTTATTAGAAGTTATAGCTATTTCAATGTCAGCCTTTTTTAATTTAGCAAAAAAATCTAGAACATTTTTATTAGGGAGTCTTGTAAAATGAGGCACCAAAGTATTATCTAGATCACAAATAAAAAGTTTGATACCTTGTCTCTTCAATTGTGAAACATTAACATCTCTAAAAGATCTTAAATATAAGGATGGTTTAAAATAATTAAAAAAAAGGTCTTTTTTTCTTTCCATAAGGTAATTATAAATAAAAAATCACCAAAAGGTGATATATGGTGCCCACGACTAGACTTGAACTAGCACAGTGTTACCACCGAGGGATTTTAAGTCCCTTGCGTCTACCGATTCCGCCACATGGGCATGTTTGAACCTTGTAATTATACCAAACATGTTACAATTATCTAAATTTTTTACTTAATTCTGTGAAATAAAACAAAATGATCTTTAGGTGTAAAAACAACATTATTGAATTTTTGAAAATTTAAAATTTGTTCAAAAGAAAAACTAGGTAAATGAAACTGGAGTAGTAATTTTTGCATTCTCTCTGGTAAAACAACAGACAACATCGTTGCAACAGCATACAAACCCTGAAGCAATGTATTAAGTATAATTTCAAGTCTTTCTTTATCTGCTTTTAATGTTCATGGCTTAGTAGCATCCACATAATTATTAAATTTTTTAGACAAAAATATGGAGGTTGTAAGTGCTTCGCTAATTTCAAATTCACTAAACTGTTTTTTATATTTGTTAAGAAATATTTTAGTTAATTTTAAAATTTCTAAATCTTCTTTTCTTAGTTTACTTTCTTGAAATATTAAAGGTGTAGCAAAATTGGAAAAAATTAAAGCCATTGTTCTAGCATGGAGATTGCCAAAATTATTGACTAAATCTGTGTTAATTGCAACTTCTAAAATATTTTGACTATAAATACCATCTTTGTTAAAAGGAATTTTAGCTGCAAAAAAATATTTTACTTCTTCAAAACCATATTTTAGGATTAAATTTTTAGGAGAAACAACATTATTCTTGGATTTAGACATTTTACCTTCTGAGCTTAAAATTCATCCATGTGAAAGAATGGTAGTAGGTTGTTTTAAATTTAAGGCTTTAAGCACAATGGGTCAGTAAATACAATGGAAACGACTTATTTCTTTCCCAAGGACATGAACTATTTCAGTTCCTTCTTCTCAATACTTTTCAAAATCTAAATTTGAATTAGTGCTATAGCCTAAAGCACTTATATAATTTATCAAGGCGTCTAGTCAAACATAAATAACATGACTGGGATCTTCTTTTATGGGAACGCCTCATTTAAAATCAGGACGAGAAATAGACAAATCTTCTAACTTGTTCTCTAAAAAGTTTTTATTGAGTTCCTTGACTCTTTTAGAAGGTAAAATAAAAAAAGGATTTACTTCCAAATATTTTTGTAATCATTTTTTGAAAAGCAGAAACTTTCAAAAAATAAGAATTCTCTTTTCTTTTTTCTAAAATATGTAATGAAACTGGGTGATAATAGTTATCATTTTTCTTAACAGCTTGGTTCAAGGCTACAAATTCTTCATCCTGTACTGAATATAAACCTTCATATTGGCCTTTATAAATTAATTTTCTTTCATAAAGTTGGGAAAAAATATTTTGTACTATTTTTTTGTGATTTAAATTAGTTGTACGTGAATAATAATCAAAATCTATATGTAAGTCCTTTCATAATTTTTGAAATTTCTGACTCATTTGATCCACAAACATTTGAGGAGATATTTTAATTTGAATGGCTTTTTCCAATATTTTTTGGCCATGCTCATCTGCACCCGTTAATAATTTAGCATCATAACCTTCTAATTTTTTATAATTTTTTAAAACTCATGCTAAAGTAGTTGTATAAACATGTCCAATATGAAGTTCGCCAGATGGATAATAAATAGGTGTTGTGATATAAAAAGTTTTTTTCATTAGATTTTTTCCTTATATTTAAGAGGTTTATAGTTTTTAATTTTGTTATTGTATGAATGATCGCTTAAGTCATCAGGATGTAAGTAATAAGTTTGGTAAAAAATTTATCCCATCTCCCACACGAAATCTACCTTCAATTAAAACTAGTGTGGGTTTACTTTCTACACGTGGAAACAAAAATTGCAACCTTTTAGGCTTGATGTTAAATTTGCCATTAAGACAAAAACATCTGACAATCTACCTACTGGCAACACCAAAGCTAAATAACCTTTTTGCTTTAAAATTTTTGCAGAGCCAGCAATAATTTGTTCTAAATTAATTTTAATTTCATGAGTAGCAATTAAAAATTTTATTGAAACTTTTTTCCTTTTTGATTCGTAATATTTATAAAAAGGCGGATTACAAACTATTGCATCATACTTGTTCCTTTTCTTTTTTGTATGCAATTTATAAAAATTGTTAAAATCATCATGAATAACACTAATTTATTTTGCATATTATTTAAATTCACATTTTTTTTAGCAAGATCAACAGATTCTTTTTTGAATTTCCAAAGCATCTATTTTTAGATCTTTTTTTCTTTCGGCAACAAAAATACTTAAAGCTCCATTGTTTGCACCGATGTCTAAAATGGATTTCACAGATTTATTAATTGTTACAAAGTTACCCAGCATAATTGTATCAACTGAATAGTTAAACATTTCTTTATCTTGGTAAAGAAAAAGATGAGAATCAAATCCTAATGAATTTTTAACAAGCTTCGGCAAATATCTCCTTTCTAAACTTTCATTATTTTAATTTTAATCTAATTTTTCAAAATATTTTCATTACTTAATATTTTTTAACATCATACCTTTGTTCTATAATTGAGGATTCTTCAGATATAACTCCTGGTTGCACTTCAGAAATATGACCTTTTTCTAGCAAAGACATAGCAATTCTTGGGAAGTTAAGTCTAACTTCTACAACTTTATGTGTTTGTTTAATTAATTTTTTAAAAAAAGATTGCGTTTTTTTATAGCCTTCTCCATAAAGAGCAATTTGATCTGAAAGTTGAATGCCATTTGCTAAAATTCCTATTTGAAGAGGTTTGAGAATAGTTCTATTAACTCTTTCAGGTACAACAAGTTGGTAAAAATGCACAAGATCATAAATGTCTAGTGGTAAAAAGGTGTGCACCTTACCAGAAAAAAGTGTTCTACCAGGAGAGGTTAGATAAAAAGCACCTGATTCAAAAGCAAATTCTTCTTCTCTTTCTGTAAAATTAAATTCTGGATTTTGATTTTCTAAAAAATTGTGAAGAAACATACTTAACATCTTCTTCATAAATGTTTTTAATTTGGTATTTTTTAGCATAAAAATTAGCCATTTTTCAAAAGAGTTGATATAGTTGAGTTGCCAATTTTTGAGTTAGCTTTTTAGCCAAATCATAATTTAAAACTTTAATGTGAATAATTATTTCTTCCTTTATAATAGTTGAAGTTGGACCAATCTGCGCATCTCTAAAAAGAGATTTGCTACTTGTAAAAACACCTGAATTAAATGTATATTTAAACGATCAATTAAGTCTCTTAATCAATTAGATGGTGAAATTACAATTCTAGCCACTTTATCTTGATTAGCTAAATCAAAAGATATGTTTCTTGTTACTATTGTAAATTTTGAATTTCTAGGATCTTCATCACCTAAAATTAACGGCGAGGACACTTCCAATAAAGACACTATTGAAAAAAGGTGTTTTAAAAATTCTTTTTTAAGAAAAGAAATTTCTTCTATTGTGCTTTTTAGAGCAATTTTTGGTGTGTAAGTTGTATTAAACTTCATAAATTAATCTCACTAATTATACTAACTTTAAATATCAGAAAATAAATTTTTTATTATTTTTGCCTGTAATATTTTTTGTAAATGCTAAAAAAAGTATTATTCAATGTTGGCTGATCATGTATGTTTAGCAAATACAAATTTTTTTTATAATCAATTTTCAAACCATCAACACCCTTGTAAATATTTTGAATGTTTTCATATGGAAATGTAAATATTTTTTTGCCATCATGAATAATTTTCTGGTTAGTAAAAATTAGATCTCCTTCTTGTATAAAGTTATTATTTTTGTAAATTTTTGCTTCTGTGAATTTAGCACCTGCAAATTCTCCTCTTTTTAATTCAATATTCACAAGAAGTGTTTTAAAATTACGCTCGTTAGAAAAAACTCGCTCATCTAAAATTAATAATTGATCTTTTTCAACATCATTAAGAATAATTTTTGTTTTTCTAATGTACTTTTTAAGTTTAGAAATAAATTCTTGTGTTTCTTCATAATTATTTTGAATTCAATCAGAAATTAAATTATGAAAAAAGGAATCAACCATTTTTTTGTTTTCTATTTTGTATAATCTTTTAACTTTTCAATATGATAGTTTCTTTAAAGAATAATTTTTAGAATAAAATCTTTCCATATATTTCTTATTAATAAAACTCATACTTCTTCTTAAATTTATCATTAGCAAAAAAATTATAAGGTAAAAAAAAGTTAATTTATAACTTATAAAGCATTTAAAAAATTAAAATAATTTAGTTTAAGTCTGTTTTTTAGCTAATGCTAACTTTGCAATATCCACAATTTTTTTAAAGTAGGTTGGTAATTTATGGCTATTTCAGAGAGCATTTTCCGATTAATTTGAATTTCAGCTTTCTTAATACCATTCATAAAACGAGAGTAGGATAAGTCATATTCTTTTACACCTGCATTTATCCTTGTTATTCATAATTTTCTAAATTCTCTTTTTACTTGTTTTCTATCTCGAAAAGCATAAACAAATGATTTAGCAACCTGTTGTTTGGCTACTTTAAAACCTATTGATTTATGACCTCAATAACCTTTTGCAAGTTTAATATTTTTTTTCTTCTTTTTCTTGTTGTTGAACTTATTTTATTCTCATAAGAAATCTCCTATTATTCTAAAACAAACCTTTAAATCTCTTAAGATCTGATGGAGACATTAGATCTGCTTTACGAGATTGTCTTTTTTGTTTTGTAGTTTTATTTAAAGCCAAATGTGATCTATAAGCTTTTTTTCTCTTAATTTTGCCTGAACCTGTTACTTTAATTCTTTTAACTAAAGCAGATTTAGTTTTCATCTTATTTTTTGACATTTGATATCTCTTTCTTCGGTTTTTTAGTTTTATCTTTAGATAAGTACATATCTAAAAAATTACGACCATTCATAGCGGGCTCTTTATCTATTTTTGCAATATCTTCCACAAAACTAAAAAATAATTTGTGTTTTTCGTAACCCAACTCTTTTCTTGCCAACTCTCTTCCTTTAAACTTTAAAGATACTTTCACTCTATGTCCTTCTGTTAAAAATTCACGAGCCTTTCTAATTTTTACATGAAGATCATGATCACCAATCATAGGTGTTAAACGAACCTCTTTGTTTTCAATAATATGTTGACGAGATTTAGCTTCTTTTCTTCGTTTTCTTTCTTTCGTATTTGAATTTACCATAATCCAAAATTTTACCAACTGGCTGCTTTGGATTTTAGAAATAATCACAAGATCTAAACCTTTAGATTGCGCAATGGCAATAGCTTCCATTTTGTTTTAATTCCTAACTTTTCACCACTTTCACTAACTAAAAACAATTGGCGAAATGGAATATTGTAATTTACAAGATGTTCTACTTTGGGTTTCCTGCGATCATACTTATTTATTCTAGCAATAATTAACTCCTTAACATTAAATCAAGTGAAAATCACTTTTTAACTACACTAGTGTTGTAGCCAAAACCCCTGAGATGCTCAGCAGGTGAGAAATATTTCTACTTTCTGCAACAGTGTTGCTATAAAATAATACCAAAATTTACTAAAATATTTAAAAATAACTTCTTTTTAAAGTACAATGAAAACAAAGGCAAAACATAAAATATGAAAAACATTAAAATACAAATTGAAATACCCAGCAATTCTAAAATTAAATATGAGTTTAATAGAAAACCCAAAAAATTGAAGTAGACAGGATTTTAAGAGAAGATTTTTCTTACCCTGCTAACTATGGATTTATTCCAAATACTTTGGATTGAGATGGAGACGAATTAGATGTTTTATTGTATTCCTCTGAAAAGTTTTTTCCAGGCACAATTTTAAACGCAAGAATAGTTGGGGCTATGAAAATGATCGACGATAAAGAAACAGACACCAAAATTATTGCTGTACATGCTGATGATTACCGCTTAGATAATATCAAAACATTGGATCATTACCAAAAGTTTGATTACAAAAAATAGAAACATTTTTTAGCACTTATAAAAATTGAAAAAAGACCCAAAATAACTTCAATTTTAGGTTTTGAAAAAACAAATTATGCATTAAATGAATACAATATATGTTTGAAACTAATGCAAGATTATAAACACTTAAGTAAAAAGAATTTTATTGAAGAAATGAAAAAATTACATCCTGAAAATATGAATAGATTTTGTAATCCAATCATCATAAAATCATTAATTATTTTTAAATATCCTTTAGTAGAATTTGTTGAGTAAGTTTTTTTAAATTAATTTCTTGAGTTTTTTCTTGTATTTGAATTTCTCTTTGCTCATTGTATTCTGCAAATTTTTGTTTGTAAAGACTTTCCAGTCTAGCAAATGATGAATCTTCTGAATTAAGAAATAGCCTAAGTTTACACCTAGAAAATCTTCATCCACCACAATTTAGATCAATAAACATTATTTTTTTTAGAAATCCCGCCCATATAAACAATTGGATATTTTTTACAAATTGAACACATTTCAACATCAAAATATTTTTATCATTTGCAAAGATTTGTAATTCTTCATTCTCTAGAATATATGGTCCCCTTTTAGGAGGCAAAGGCATAATTATAGGTCCTAAAAAGTAATTAAATTCATTTTTTATAAATCATTATAATTAATCTCAATGTTTTTTTTGTCCATAAAACATAGTCATAAAAGTAATCAATAGTGAATTATATTCAATAGCATAATTGCCTGCTCGTTCCATACTCACCACACCTTTTGGTTTTATGCTTTCTTTTTGAACATTGGCTAGTGAAATCAATTGTGTTTGATCAGAAAATTTTTCTTCTTTTTAATTATTGCATGATTTAAATCTTCCATTAATTTATTTCAAAAAATCGTTAAAACTTTTCATAATTTTTTTGACCTTCAGCCACTTGATCTAAAATTTTTTCCAATTCTGAAGTATATTTTTCTTGAATTATATTTCCAAAATAAAGCATCAAAACAATAACTAAGGCCTTACCTCTTCTAGTTGCAATTAAAGTATTTTTATCTTTTTGAATATAACCTCTTGTTATCAAAGTAGAAACAGTGGAAGAAAATGTAGATGGTCTACCTACACCCACTTTTTCCATATCTTCAATTTAGAGTACCTTCATTATATCTAGACTTAGGTTTTGTTTCTCCCTCTATAAAATTAATTTTATCTGATTTTAAAAAATCTCCTTTTTTAAATTTGGGTAATTCTTCAAATTTTTCTCTTTCAACGAGTTTTAAATAACCGTCAAAAAATAACTTTTGAAGATGATAATTTAAATTTTACACCTTGATCACTAAAAATATAGTAATAATTTCTCTTTTGGGTATCATTAATGTTTGCAAAGTATGATTATAAATATTTTATACAATTTTATTTCTGTGGAAAATTTAAGTTTTTAGCAACTAATCAGGTGTATTATTAGGATCAGTAATTCTTAAAGCTTCATTGAGCATTTTGTGCTGTAGATGAAATATTTCGTTTTTGAAAATGAATGTATTCATCTCCAAATTTTTTAGCAATATAATTATGAGTTTCTTGATAAAAGTCTCTGAATATCTTGTGGAATCAGTTCTTGGGTATGAAATAAAACCTTTTTCAAAAAGTGACTGCATCGCAATTCGAGATGCTATTGCAGAAAAAACCAAATAAAGTTGAAGCAGATTTATAAACAGAGGACTGCTTATAGGGAATTTTAAATTTCCTTTACTTTGTGTGATATTTGTTTCTATAACCTCTAAATGACCAGATAGTTAGCTTTGTAAAATGATAATTGACTAGGCTCTAATAAATAATTTTTATTGTCTACCATATTATTTTCTAAACAATTGGTGCAATTAAATTTTTATTAATTACTTGTTCAATTTTAATGTATTTTTCAGGAATAAAACCATTATTTGTAATTCTCTTTCAACAACATTTAGCGTTGATTGTATCTTCCAGCACTCCTTGCTTTAGTATTTCACAATTTATTTTGAACTCAATATATTAGTTTGTAACCAAACATTCTATCCAAAATCATTCTAGTTTTTTGAGAATTAACCATATCATCTTGAATTTTAGTTAAATTTTAAAAGCACGATAAATATAGAATCTTCAGTGATTTCATTAAAAATCATTCTTTTGTATTTATTTTCTATTTTTAAAACAGTTACTAAATCATCAGCAATAGCTTCGCCTTCTCTATCCGGATCTGTTGCAATTAAAATTTCATCAGCTTTATCAGCTAACAATTTCAATTTATCAATAATACTTTTTTTGCCCTTTATAACACTCTTCCTATGTTTAGCAACATCTAAAAGTTTTGGCATTCATCTTTTATTTAATTCTAAAATGTGACCTACTATCCACTTGATACGTAACATTTACAGATTTTTTTCTTCAACCTTTGAATTAAATTCGTAATTGATTTTATTTTATTGGGGATTCTACTATTATTAGTTTTGTATTCATATTTTTAATTTTACAACAAAAAAGAGTAATTTTTAATGTATAGAAATTATAAATGATTATAGATAAAATATTTTGACTTTTCTAAGAGGAAATATCTTTTATTGATGTAATTAAATTTGCTCCTTGTTTTATTAACTCGCTATTACCGTCTTTCAGTAGATCCATCACCAGGAAAACAGTAAATTTCTTTCCCTAAATTCAAAAAAGCAGACACGAGATGATTTATCTTGCTATTTTTTTGAGTAGAGAATAACACAAGACTTTCAGCAAAAGCTGCTATTATTCTATTTCTATTTCTAAATTTTTCTACAGAAGGTGATGCATCTTGTGGATATTCACTAATTCACAAATTTTCTTTTTCAAATTTATTTTTTTTTCTTTTTCTATTCCGCTTGCACATATATATAGAAATCCTTTTTTTGGATTTTGATATTATGTCTTTATCCAAACCTTTAAAATTTGTGACAATTAATTTATATGATTTTTCTATTTCAGGCAAAAATTGATTAATTCTTTCCATAGAATTAGAATTATGTTGATTCCCTGTCGCCATAATGAACTTGTTATTTTAAAATTTCAATTCTACCTTTTCAAAAAATGACAAAAGGGGTTTATATGCTTCTTTAAGTTTTTCGGGATAATCCTTATCTAAAATTGTTGTACAGTGTAATTCTTTATTTTTAATCTTATTTTCAATTATAGTTATGTCTTCCACTTTATTTTTCTTTTCTTTTTAAAGCATCAAAATCTTATCTCAGTTCCCATTATGTTTAATTGCTAAACAAATTAAAATTATATCCATTTTTTTCCTTTATTCTTATTCGTTGATTGTCAATATAAATAGATCATTTAGAAAAAAAATAGAAAGAAAAATTAATAATGTGGAAAATCAATTTTTAAAAAGTTTCTAATTTATTCTACAATTGAAGTGAAAGGTAAATGAAGATGATTGAAAATAAAGAAGAATTAAATAAAAATTTGACTCCCTTAGAAGAAGAATTGGAGCTCACTAATGAGCTTCAAAAAAGAGAGTCTTTTGCTGAAAATAAAGAATTAAAAGAAGCTAAAACCGGAATAGATTATATGTCAAAATTCTTTTTGGGAATCATACAAATAACAATGAAATTTATATGATTCTTTTTACTTTAGCTCTAGTTTCTCCAATTTTAATAATAATTGATTTCTTAGGATAAGAAAAAAAATGCTTTTATTAGAAGTGGGTGTAGGTAGTTTAGTGATTTTACTATGAATTATTTCAACTACATTAACTGTTATTGTTTTTTACAGATTTAAAAATTGAAATTTGAATTCCAATAGTTTTTTTAAGTTTAACAGCAATTCTTATGATTTTATACAACATGAGTTTATTTCAAAAATGAAACTCCCCATTTAAAAATCGTTGAAAAAGTATTGAGATTGAAAGAAATAAAACTTAAAAAATATAAATAACTATTTTTTATTTAAACAATTATGAATTTACTCTAGATATCTTCTATAGTAAAAAATATTTTGCTTTAATAGCAATCATATTTATTAACACACAAATAAGTAAGAATCAAAATTTTTTTCATGTTATTTAGAATTTTGTTTCAAAAATACTATTATTATTTTTGAATTATTGTCTAATTTTTATTTTTAAATATGTGTGGAAGATTTTCTACAACCAAAATAAGAAATTATAAAATTTTTAAAATTTAAAACCTTTTTGTGATTATCTCAGCTCTATAGAAATATTTTTTAATGTATAATTTTTTTATATTAAGTAGAGAAAAAAGTTTATTAACTCAAATGTGCATAGTTATAATTGCTAAAAATTAGTGATCTCTAAACCTAAAAATAACTTTCAAAAAATCTAAATAGAAGGTAAAATTAAATACGAGACAAAAATTTAAGTTATTAAACTAGATTTCCAGGATTCAAAATTCTTACTTATTGAATTAATTATGTCAATTAGATTCAAATTATTTTTAAACGAGGAAAAATGAAAACACAATTTAAAAAATTATTTATGCTCTATTAAGTTTAGGGTTTTTTGTAGCATTTATCATAGGTGGCACAACAATTTATGCTAAGGAAATAAAAGAATCTAGAGGATGAGAGTTAAAAAACCAAAACAGGGATTTTTTGACATCAAAAAAATAAATTATTTAAACTATGACTATTCATTTATTGATACTAGCGATGAAGAAAATAAAGTGTAGCAAAATATATACCTCCTAAATCTAAAAATAACAAAAATAATTATGGCTTAGTTCAATTGCCAAACAACAAGCAATTACCTGTTCAAAATTTTGTTAAAAGCTATAAGTCAAAAATAAAGAGTATCCACTTTTTAAAATAAAAACATCGTATTTCAACTTCAATAATAGGTATCTTGTAGCTGTTAATCCTGATGATTGAGCAAGGTTTGTATGATGATTTGTTGGTAAGAACGAAAATGAACCAGGAGTTCTATCTTATGGACCAGAAGCAGGCGCTATTAAAACTTTTCAAATAGTTCCAGGTGTTAAAGAAGCAGGTTCAGGTGTTACAAAGGGTCACTACGCAGGAACTAGAGAAAAAGCAGTTATACATTTTTCCTGACTCTTATTTTGGCAATGCATGAATTCATAGTGGAAAAGTTTGATCTCGTGCTAAAAATAAATTAACAAACTATCTTTTTGCAACTAAACCTACACCTTGATCCTTTAAGTTTGGAGAATACCAACAAAGTGATTTTAAAAATGAATTTAGCATCGAACAAATTAGGAAAATTTTGGATTTAATTAATAAAATCAATAAAATGAATAGCCATTTAGAAAGGATGAAAGATGATCCTCAAGAATTAAGAAAATACAAAATTCTGAAAAGTGCAAAACCAGAAGAAAGAGCCAAAACAGAAAAATTCATTGAGAAACTAAAAAAATTAGAAGAAAGATCTGAAATGAAAGGATCTTATGGTTTGTTGGGACAAAATTCACCTAGTCCTTACATTTTAGTTCCTTCTGATTCAAAAATAGTGGAAGGCAAAAAAGTACCTCTTTACAAAATTCTAGGAGAACATTTTACATTAAGAGAAAAAGATTCTAGTAAAAAATCTCTTATCGAAAAATTACAGGAGGAATTTCCTGAGGATTTAACTAGGTTTCAAGGACCTTACATTCATAAAAATTCAAAAGGCGAGTTTAGTATTCAAACAGGGGAAAATTACCGTTTTTCTCCATCAAAAGCAATTGGTATTCCTAAAATTTTAAAAGTTCTAAATCCTAATTTTCAAGGAATGGGTTTTGATTTTTTAAAGTACACTTCAGTACATGAATATGGACACCATCACACTTTGATAGACACAGAAGATAACTCAGAAGAATCTGTTTTAATAAATAAACTAATTTGAAACACTATAGGAGAAGACATTCAATAGATGCAATTCAATCATACTTAAAAGCTAGATCAAGAGGACTTCAATAGTTCAAGTTGATCCTTATGGAATACCTTTAACAAAAGATACAAAGGATTTAAAAAGCTCTCCCTTTGCAAATTTATTCTACCTAATAAAAAAGTAGAAAAGCCGAAGAAATAAGAGGATTTTACATTTTTGACAAAAAAAGTAAAAAGTGAATTCCAGATGTACGAAGAAATAGAAAGAAGAAAACATATTATCGAGCTTTTAAAAATAGTGTAGATGAATTAAAATATAGGTATGTTGATGTTACAACAAAAAAATCCTCTTCACAAAACTGCTTTGTACAATACCTATCTTATGAATGCTTTTGACGAGGTATCATCAACATTGAGTCCAGAAATTCCGAATTTCAATTTAATTAAAAATGATATAGGACACTGACCGAATCGTCCAACAATA
>JASGCC010004021.1:0-21535 GCA_030067915.1 Hydractinia echinata | reverse complement strand
TTTGATTAATTTTTAAAGATATCATTTTAAAAATTAATTAGCTATTACATTCAATTACATATTTTATTAAGTAGAAAAAAAGACTGTAAAGTTTCGTCAGAGTATTCTGCAATGAGTACTTCACATGTTGTCAAAAGAAGAGAAAATTCTGAACGTAAAAGATTAAATCGAAAATCCAAATTATTTTACGTCAGTTGTGATTACTTGGATGTTAACAATGATGATGGTTCCATTAAAAGTGGATATGTACTCAACGTTCATTCTGATCCTTTAAATATAAATGTTGATCAAAATTCAGAAAAAGCTGTACGAGAGCGTAAGAAAAAAAATAGAAAATCCAAACTATTTTATGTAAGCTATGATCACATAAATGTTGATGGAAATCACAAGGTTTGTTATATCTATATATTAAATATTTTTAAATCTTTATTTTCATAAAAAAATAAGAATTAAGTAGAAATATATATACTGAAAAGTATATATATATATACTCAAGTACTTTTGCATCTTTAAACTTTGGCATTTTGACACATCACGTTTTATTCTATAGTTTTATTGTATATATATATTAAAAAATTCTGTTCAATATTGCTGGGATAATTTTCAATTTTAACTATGGCAAAAAGCCATTATCCTTTGTGGGAAATAAAAATCTACACTAAAAAAAATTCTGAATGTTTGTGTTATATTTGTAGCATCGTAAACTTAATTTCGGACCCAACAGACAATTCCCAATAAAGATACTATAAAGTTGACTTTCCCAATTAATTATGATGCATTGATTACGATAATATAAGCACACCATAAACATAATTTTGAACCCCCATAAATGATGTTTTTAAGCATATTCAAGCCTATTTTCATTTTATTTTGGACAAACAACTGCCAATTATTAACACAAGTTGACTTTTCAATAAAGCATTGATTTTTTTATGACTTTTTAATTATCCCTTATCTAGCTGGTATATTCATTTCTTGAAACTGACCAGACAAAATCAGCTGAAAATTGATTCATTGCGTATGCATTTTTTATTTTATTTGTCAAGCATGCAACAATGAAGCATATGTTAATAGAATTAAGAAGATTAGTTATGCTCACACGTAGGTGACTTTAAAAAACACTAATATTGACTCAAAATCTGTGATTGATGCTAGGATAAATTAACATTGGGAGACCTGTTTCTAGGCATCTGAGATCATAGAATTTTTAAAGATTTTTTTGGTGATCACTATGCAGCATTTTTAAAAAAACTATCATGGATATTTCAATTATTATTATTATTTTTATTACAAATTTTACACAGGATAAACAACAACCACAAGTTAACAATTTAAAATAATCAGTTACTAACTACCTGAAGTAGAACTATGCGTTCAGTTTGACGAAGTTCAATGGGGAGTTTGTTGTAGATTCTTCCTAAAAACAGAGTTTGCTATGTTGTGAAACAAACCTCGAATTTTGATGTAGAATTTTTAAACCTCTTCCTCGCATTAAGTTAGCCAATGTTTGCCATCCGGGACATGTCTCAATATCACCACTAGTTAACAATAACAACAGTAACAAACGTTTCTTCAACAATCTCATGTAACACAAATGTTTTGTAAAAATGGATGAAAACTTGGATGTATAAACAACTTGCCTTTGCCATTTCGTTTTTTAAAGGGTAATGCTAAATCCATCTGGTGTAACATACGCCACTTTTTTCTAACCGTAAAACTTGAGAAGCCATATAAATATACGATAAACAGCATGTCCACTCACCTTGCCGCCATCTTGATTTGGGGCATAACTGCCACTGCTGTAAAAAATGCACTATGGCAAGTTGGAATTTAATTTAATTTAAACTTCCCGAAGTATTTTGCCACAAAATATGGACACATTTCTAATTGTGACATGTTTGTCCAAATCTCTAATTAGTTGCTACAAATTTCTTAATTTTTATTTAAGGAGAATGATAGTCACTTGGGAAACGACAGCACCAGTGAAGATGGAGTATCTCAAAGTCAGAGTTCATTTGATAGTATAACTTTGCCATCTAATATTGCATATTCATCAACAGATAGTACACCAGTAAACACATCTTCTGCATCATCAGGACGGAGTACGCCTTGTGTAAAAAAACGTCCAAAACGACCAGAAATAAAAATATCAGATCATCGCCATTATAAAGATTATTTAGAAATTCGTCGAACGGAGAGTCTTTCATCCCTAAATAGTGACATCGATGGTAGCATAACAAGCGATGGTAGTTTTCTCCACATACCTGAAGATGTAATTGCACAAGCTGTTTTATCAGATTTAAACTGTTCACCTGGGTATGATAGTCCTTTACATGAATTCGAAGAAACACTAAGAGAGTCAACTAAAACACCCCCAAATGGAATTGAAATTAAATCTTCTGATATACAAAAGCTTTGTGATAAAAGACCTGATTCACCTACAAGTCAGTTCCTTCAACCTATTCTATCAACAAATTCTGAGAACATTATAAATGAACTTCACATGAAGATATCTCCTTTGCTGCATAAGTTAAAACAGGTAGAAGAAGATTCAAAGAAGATGTCTTCTTTGCATGTAAAACTTGCTGTTCTCCAGGAAGAAAAACGTCAATTGGCTGCCATGTTGGAACAAAAGCGTCACACAAATGAATGTTTAATTTCAGAACAAAAAATTAATTCAACACAAATAAGCGATGAGATATGTAATGCAGAAGAGATATCAGTGGTTCAAACTGCTCCACCTGATAACAATATTTATAAATCTTATGAAGCTGAAGAAACTTGCTCCAATAAAAAGATGAAAGACGCGAGCGTGCAAAAGCATCTGGAAATTTTCACTGAAATAGTTCATCAAGGAACATCAACGGATGTCATGAAGCAAAGATCCATAGGTGTTGGTGATGGAATTGCGCATTTAAAGCATGTTGAATGTGCCACACAAGATAAAGTTAAGAGCAGTGAATTTTCATGTCAGTACGATATACAGTATCCTCGCAGAGACTGCTCCACAGAAACTGATACACCAAGATATGTTGATGCTGCAACAGGAGATAGTATTGCTGATCTGCTTTCGATGACTGCATTTACACAGTTTTCACCAACTCAAGTTTGTAGTTCCACTCAATCTATACAGCCAGACATGTTTTCACAAGAGGTAATGGTTGGCATTGCATATAAAGATGTTGTAGACACTGGTGTAGGTGATAACATAGTGGAAGTGAAATGTTCAGACCAAGAAACACAAATTACTGTAAAGGAAACATTAGAAAAAGATACACAAGTGTTGCTAGAATACTCTGATGAATCAACTTCAGCTGGTTGTTCATTTTCTCGTATGAAATCACGCACAGTTCAATGTGCTCCAATTTATTGCGATTTTGCATGTGGGGAGAATAATGCAGAGTGTATAACTTCTGACAAATCAATAAATAATGTTCCTATTGTTCAAGACGTTTCAACAGATACTGAACCTATTACAACTGCTGACATTGGTACTTCATGCTACATTGTAAACGAAACTATATCAATTGGTGTTGGTGATGAGAGCATATATGACATACTTTGTGATAAATGTGTAAACAAAGAAGTTCGTTCTGTTGGAGTTGGTTTATATGAAAACAACGAGCCATGTTGTGTCTCTGACAAACTTTGTAACTGTATCAAACCACAATGTAATTCCATAGGTGTAGGTGAACATTCTATTTCAGATGTCTGTTGTGATAAATGTGAGAATTTAAAGCAGGTATCAGTTGGTGTGAGTGACCATAAGATCGATGATCTTTTGTGCGACAAATGTATGCACCTAAAAATAGTGGATGTTGCCAGTGGTGATTCTAGAGTAGATGATTTACTTTGTGACACATGCACAAACAAAGGTGACTTGCTTGACAAAAGCGTTGGCGATTTTTTGATAGATAATGCTGTTTCAGTTGGCTGTGGTGATGAAAACGTTAACGATGCATCATGCGAAACGTGTAAAGAGTCAAAGAATGATACCATGTTTAACTTTGATTTAAATATTTTAAACCAAAAGCCACAAGTGCAACAACAAGCAGTTTTATGTCATTATTGTGGAAACAAAGTGGACTTGAATGATTCAAACTTAGAGGAAAGTTTACAAGCAATGAGAGAAAGCATGCAAAGCGTCTCTTGTGGTATGAAGCGTTCCACAGCATCCAAAAATTTACACTTTGATCTTGATACTGAAGATTCTGGAATATACTCGCACAAAGATAGTAGCCTGGATAGCCCAATAAGTGATGAATATCATGCTGTTGTTTCAGATGATGATGAAGATACAAGTGGAAGGTCAGTAAATGGAATTAGCAAATAAGTAAGGTACTGACAGAAAAGAGAAATGACGTTTGTAGTTTACTGTTTTTAGTGGTCGTAATGACGTCATTGAAGCTTGTCAGATGTTACATCAGCATTTCAGTGGTGAGAAACCTCTGAAGCAACAACAAATGGTGAGTACGGTTTGTCAGTTTCTTGTTTGCATCATTGCTATGAGTGTTGCCACTTTTAAAAATCGCCTGAATGTTAAATTATGGAACAAAACTCTTGATTTTGATTCGAGAGATTTTATATCTGTAAATTGTTTATCCAAGTGATGATAATATGAACAAGCCAAAGCAGATGTTGCAAATTAACAGTTTATGTGAATTCACAATGATGCATGTCACAGCGAACGGCGAGAAACATAGCCATTAGTAATTGCAGAGATTTTGTGATACAATATAATTTTCTTTAAATTGGACAAAATTTTGTCTTGCGAATATTTTTTCTTCTTAAGAAAATTAAAAAATCTTTCAACAGATGCATAACTTGTATTATATATCCTAGTACATTCAGTGTTCCAACACTTTTTCCAAATTCAGAGAAAAAATTTAAATGGTATAGTACTTCCTTACGCTTCTATTATCTCCATGAGGCGGTACTATTCTTGACGCCTGGAGAGATATTTCAAATTTTAAAATCTCTAGATTGCTGAAAAATGGCTTTCTCAGCTTTTTTCGTCAATGTACGAACAAACAGAACTTTTACATTAGCAAAAAAGTGCTGGACCTCACCCCTACACACCCACCACCCTTCTGCCGGAGCCTTGTCATTCAAATTTTGTGAGAATTTTTTATTTCACCAGAGGAAAATGTGTTTTTTCATTCCCTAGAAACAATATGCTTTGGACGTAATATATCAAACCTTAAAATTGTTTCGAGTCATTACCACATTGGATTGCCAGTGTTAATTGCAAGTGTTAATTGCAAGTTTTAATGTGGTAATAAGAAATAAACCATCTTTTTTTTAGTTGAAATACATGGGTATCATCCAGACATTGTGGTTCAAAACAGTGAAAAGACGAAGAGCAAATGCTTCAGTTGTGAAAAGTTACATTGATCTGTTTCAGCAAAGAATTCCCGAACTGATGGAAACCATCATTAATCTTACTGATGATGAGGTAGGTGGCTGTTTTTTTGTTCCTTTAGGACTAACCCTGAAATGTGACTAAATAATTAGTAGTATAAAAATGGTGTGTCCTGAAATTTCATTCATCTTTTCTGTAAACAACGTGATAAACGTATAAACTTTTTTATTACTGCTTTTTACTTTCAATTTCCCTTTAAAGAAAAACTTGTTCCTCAAAAACAAGATTTCTCAAGAAAATGAATGATCGAGCGTGTGAAAACCGACGATCATTTTTTTTGAAACGTGTTTTTATTTTTACTCAGTAAAACAAACTACATAATACTGCTATTTCAAGTGATTTTTGTTTACATCAAACAGGAAACGAGAAGCCATTATATTGTTTTCACAGACAAACGTTATAAAACAAAATGTTGTTGTGTTGCGGCTGCACAGTTTTGTGGTTTTTATACAAAAATATTTTCAGTAAAAAAGGGAACAGTAATGTTTGTCAGCTATTGAACATGACTTAATGTTATCCAAACAAAAATGGCATTCATGGGTCCTACTGACCCATGAATGCCAAGCTTGGAATTCTCTTTTCATATCATATATATAACAAAAATTCTTTGATACTACAACTTATGTAAAATATAATATGTGACATTTCACGCCAAAACCTTTTTCCTGCCGTAACCTCACAAATAATTTGTTACGAGGATTAAGAAAATTAATATTTTTTTAGGGCAATACTGCTCTTCATTACGCGTTGACGTACAAAAATTATGCTGTGGTCAGCATATTATTGGATTCTGGTGAATGCGCAGTTGATCTTGTGAATCAGGTAACAACTGTCGTTACGACACTGTTTCGATATTTTTTACTATTATGGTATTCACATAGAGAAAGCTGTGTATATTTAAGATGATACAACGTCCCGGAAGCGTCACTTTAAGCAAGCTATGTTTTACATGTCCAAAAATTTGTAAGATTGCCAAAATGAAATTCTTTTTAATCTTTTCTCTAACTCAGGCTTCTGATGAAATGTATGAAATATATCCGATAAACATTATATCCGAGTTTTGTCTAAACTTATTCTTAATGAATAACCTAACGATAGAGTGTACGCTAAAGGTGTTCAAATCCTGACTGAGTCGTGCTAGAGACTAAAAATGTGAGAATAGAATTGAGGTGGTTGACTAGTTAAGCGATTGCTGTGTTTGCACAACCTTGGTATCTCAACTGGAAGCTTTAAATACACCAGGATTCCCTTTGCATGACCCTTGTTGACAGCAGTAGGAACTGAAGAGGCTATATTGGCTGAAATAATTTCAATATTTTTAATAATATTGTTTAATAATAATGTTTTTATAATCCTTTTAAACAGGCTGGCTATTCGCCCATTATGCTTGCTGCGTTAGCTGGTTTTGAGAAAAAGAACGATAAATACGTCATGCAGCGGCTACTTCGTATGGGTGACATCAACAAAGAATCTGCTGACGTAGGCGTTTTTATTATTTCTTTATTTTTTTGCATTTTTAGTTACCACACTTTCGGATAAACACGCTCGGTTGAGTAAAGTTTCTGATCAGTGTAGCTGATCACCAGCTGATATAAGTATCACAGACTGTCCAAAACAATAACTATTATTTTACAGACCACTGAAATCAGTATTTATTATTATTTATTATTATTTTAAAGAGTTCGCAGAACTATGTTTATTATTTTACAAAGCGCGCAAAACTATATTTGTTATTTAATAGAGCGCTCAAATCAGTGTTTACTATGTTGCAGACCACGCAAAACAGTATTTATTATTTTACATTCTGCGCAGAACAATATGTGCTGTTTTTAAGATCACGCAGAATTATATTTGCTATTTCACAAATTTCACAAAACAGTATGTCACAGTCTGCGCAGAACAATGTTACTATTTTACAGTCTGCGCAGAACAATGTTACTATTTTACAGTCTGCGCAGAACAATGTTACTATTTTACAGACCGTGAAAAACTTATTTAAGGAGTATTGTCTAATTTAAAGACCGCGCGGAATAGAAGAATAACGTTTATGATTGCAAATTTGGTATAATCTTTTTTTTAGACTGGACAAACACCTCTTATGTTGGCTGTTTCCAGAGGTAATCTTGGTACAGTCGATCTTTTGTTAGATGCTGGTTGTGATGTCAATGCTACCGATGACGTAAGATTTTTTACATATTTTATGGATTCCCTTTCTCTGTAGTTTGTCAGAAAAGAATGAAGATACTTACCAAAAAACAATGCTTATATCTTCTGTACAAGCTTAATATTATCTTATATTTCAACAGATAGTTTTTTAGTTGGCCCTAGATACTATAATAGACTGTTCTTCAGCCCTGATATTACTACTGCTTTAAGTTGTTGCGTTCAAAATTTATTTTACTTACAGGAAGGTTCTACTGCATTGATGTGCTCGTGTGAACACGGAAACATAAACATTGTGAAAGCGTTGTTGGCGCATCCTGGTTGTGATGCAACTATAGAAGACAATGTAAGTGTGGCCAAGGATGATTAGAGTTATTCATGTTGTTTTAGAGCTTAATTGTTAATTGTTAAATTTATATTTTCTTTTAGGAGGGTAGTACAGCGTTAAGCATAGCTATGGACGCACGTCGAAAAGATTTGGCCCTACTGATTTATGGAAGTCTTAATTTCGACGCTCGTGGAAGAATTAAGTTGAGTCCATCGGTAAGAAATATTGAACTTACTAGTATAAAATGGTACAATTCCGGGGGGGACTAAAATTTTTCAAACTATCTATTTATAAAAAACAAACTAAAATTTAAGCTTTCACTGTTTTTTCTTTTGATTTTTTTTTTCAAATTTTAATAACAAAAGTAAAAGATGCAGGCGCGTATCGCGTATTATTAAACCCTACCTCTCTTGGAAACAGGACCCCGTATTCTGAAACCCTAAGTCTCCTAGATACAGGGTGACATATTATCAAACCATGCGTCTCATGGATACAGGGCCGTGTATTATAAAGCCCTTTGTCTCTTAGATGCAGGACCACGTATTATTGATCCCTAGATTTCTTGGAAACAGGGCTGCGTTTAATGGAACCCTGAGTCTTTTAGCTACATGGCCGGGTAGAAGCCTGGATACAGGGTATATTATTTCCTTTCGAATAGCAGCTAAACGGTTCGAACATTTAAGTAAGAATGGACTTCAAGTAGGGTTACTTTTTTTACCACACTTTTCCACAGAAATTATGTTTTTCTTTGGTTTACAGCGTTTTCCTAAAATATTAACCGACAGCTTTACGTAAGCTAAAGTGCGTAAACTCGTTTAAAGTTTACGTTCTGAAAATTTTTTTAAACCATTCAAAGCGGTGTCACTTTATTTAAGCCTTGTGACTACATGGACCTTAATCTAAAATTAGAAGAAATAAAGATTTGGGTAAAAAGATATAAGTATAATATAGATTCAATAAGCGTTTTTATTGTTATTCACATTTAAATAATGCTTTTGTAATATTTTTGTAGAAACAATCATTATTGGGATTGGGTCGAAGATCCCCATCTCCTGTGATTGGTCGAAGATAATCCAGTAAAAAATTCCAAGAACAGAAAAAAAATTCGAAAGGTAGAATCGAAACTTCTTTCGAACAAAACAACAACTGTTGATTATAATGACCGGAAAACCCATTTTGGAGGTGACAGATGAACAGATCAGATGCTGACATTACATTTCTACGTAAACAAAGAGTAACGCTTGTATTTAGGTTTTCAATATTATATTTTTATATTATGATTTATATCGTAACGTTTCAAAATTCAAAATTCTATAAAAATAGCAGTACTATTGTTGAAAGTGTTATGACAATATCAGTATTATCCGTCTTTAGTGAAGCAGTTTGTAAAAATGAAGTAACTTATACCATGAAACCCTACTGTCTCACATCCTACTGTCTCACATCTATTTTTGCAGGCAGAAACTTTCGCAGGCAGAAATGCGGGGACGAGAAAACGCAAAATACACGTTTTACTAATTATACGTGTTCTTATAATTTTATAAATAAATGTTTCGACTTAAAGGTCATATTCAGCTTCATTAAATTGGTGTGTGAATATATTTTTAAGTAGGGTGCTGTTTTGATGGGATTAATGTTACGGTTTTCTTCATTTTTGTAGTAACAGGCCTCGGTTTCAAGCAGAGGTCTATTAACACAAAGTTAAAAACCCTGTTTGCTGTATGAATCTGAAGATTTCACATTTTACCAAGTTTCAGGTGAGGATTTCAAAAACACTCCCATTTTGTTGAAAAAAGTTGAGAAATAGCAGCGGTACATCAAAGAAAACTAATTCGGGAAAGGTGTATTTTGCGTTTTTTTAAGACAAACTTTCTAAAGAGATAATTTTTCGCACAAAATTTTGGGAAATATCCTTTTGCAAACGAAAATATTTCTTCATTTTTGCGTGAAAAAACAGTCGCTATTACATAAATCTAGGAAATAAGACTCATCGCCATCCTGTGTACTTGGAATACGTTCATACGTCACCATAATGTTAAGGAGAGAGAAAGCGGGTATCATCGCCATCCTGTGTACTTGGAATACGTTCATACGTCACCATAATGTTAAGGAGAGAGAAAGCGGGTATTCAATGAACTTTTAAATATCGCAATTTTTTTATTTAAAATATTCCAAAACATAAACTTTCACGAAAATAGTTAAAAATCGCGAAATTTTCTGCCCCTAAATTACTATTTGTGTGAGGATAAATTTTTAAAAGTTTTGTTATTAGTCAGAATTTATCAGTATGTCCACCAGCAGACATGATGTGATATTTGAAGAAAAAATTTTCAAATGTATTTTTGTACTATCGCGTTTAATAAAATACTACAGTGTAACTGTCGTTTTTTTTACAAAACAGCAATTAGCACTGCAACGCCTTCCCTTCAAGAAAATCTCAGGATGACAACCACCCCACTGTTTCTGGTAAACATTCCACGCTTGCGTAAAAATTTAGGCGAATAGCGATTTTAGAGATGGCTTGCACAAAAATATGGGTGCGAAAAGCAGAAAAAAATGAAAGTATTACACTTAGTGATAAACATGAAATTTTTTTCTTATTTTGGCTATTTCGTCAAAAAACGCGATGTCAAGGTTGAAAACCGTCAAAACTGCGCAGTAAAAAAGGTTGAGATCACCGACCTCGGTTTCAAAAAAATAAGAACCCATGTAAACGTAGCATGATATCGCTATACAATACGATGCAACGAGATGCATTTAAAAGATACTGTGTGAATGTGGCGCGATTTTTTATAAACTTCCTAAAAATATAACAGGAGAAAAACATATTTGTTAATGGAATTGTTATTTTGCCGGATTTTACATTGCATACCGGACTGCGCATGGTATACCGGACTGCGCATCGCATACACGGACTGCGCATTGCATACCGGACTGCGCATCGCATACACGGACTGCGCATTGCATACCGGACTGCGCATCGCATTATTACGCAAGCATGTCTAATGATTTCCATGATAGAAAGAGAATAGTCAAGAACGTATCATGCCAGTTGAATGTACAAGCATCCACTGTGGATAATTAGCTCTGTACTTTTGTTATTCAAATCATTAGAAATTTGATCAATGGTAAAATTACCAATTTATTTCTGAATGTACATGAAGGTTTTATTATCAATGCTCCAATTGTTCAGGTCGACAAGTTTGGACAATAAATTATCCGTTTCAATTTGCGGGGTCTCCTACATACAATCAAAGATAGTCGGAAATCGAGTTTTTTGACGATTCTGCACGAATGTTTATCGCTTCCGCTACAATAACTCTCATATATAAGCCGTGCTTTACATGCTATACTCTTCGATCTTTCATTTTGCTGGAAAGTTAACTACAATTGTACATTATAAAATGTTACGATGTTTAACAGTTTATTATCTTTATTTTCACGCACTTCATCAAATCGCCATGGGACTAACTTGAAAAGATTACACTTCACTGTCATCAAGTGAGCAACTTAAGTCGTATCAGCACACAATAACAAGCCTCGAAGCACGAACGGTGTTAATAATAGAAATGGCGCCCATTAAAATGATATTGCAAAAACATATCTGTACTTGATGAATTAAATAGTTATCAAATTTATTTTGCGATACAGGCTGTGAGAGCAGTCCTTCCATTTTGAATCATCCAGGGCACAAAGCCAACCCGCTAGAAAAAGGGTGAAAGCCTTCGCTAGGATCACGCCTGAATATATTATTGTAACGAATTGTTGTATTATCAATTAAATCCCGTGCAACTTTCAATAACGAAAGTCCCTTGATGATACTTAAGGAAGATTATTGAATAAGTCTTGTAGGGTCTTAAATCTTAATTATTTTAGTAATTCAATGTGCAAATGAGGTCTTTTGCTGCCTACTTTAATAACTTTCGACACGTTGGCATTAATGCGATTGGACAGTTTTATATTAAGACACAGATTATAATACAAATTTGACTGCTAAGTAAGTAGAGTTCGTGTATTTTTCTTCTGGTGGAATAACGTCACCGCTGCTAACATCGGAATAAACGATGCATGTTGAGCTTAATCTCAGATTGATGGTAATAACTATGGAGTTATATATGGGACAATATTCGTGTATGGTTTTCGTCGCGTCGTAAATGCTTTTCGTCGTGTCGTAAATGCTTTTCGTCGTGTCGTATCTTTCTTCGTGGTGTGGTATTTGTCGTGTCGTATCTTTCTTTGTGGGGTGGTTTTACGTTTCGTCGAGTCGTATTTGTGTTCGTCGCGGCGTATTTCACTTTGCGGCGTATTTCACTTCGTGGCGTATTTCACTTCGTGGCGTATTTCACTTCATGGCGTATTTCACTTCGTGGCGTATGTTTTTTTAACACGAAATTACTAAATTCGTGTAGCGCTTACAAAATACCCAAGTGACATGGATAAAGTGCGGTAAAATAAACAAAACCTTTAGTTTATTGCTAAAAATTATATTCTATTTTTAAGTTATTTTTACATTTGTGATTATGAAGAAATATTATGTGTTGTGTAAGAGTTTTATGTAATAATTTATGTTTATGTAGTTAGTTTACTTGATTTCTGATATTTTCATCAGAATCCATTTAAACTACAAAATAGATAATAGATTATACAGTGTAGCATGCTAAAAATGTATAGCTAGCTCAATCTATAGCTAAGATTGCATCGTTTATTAAAAGAAAATGACAAAAATAATAGCTAGCTCTACCCAGTAGAAAGACCAAAGCCACTCTAGAAAGAAAGCGAAATATATTGTGTAAAAGCTTCACGAAATTAGTAATTCCGTGTAAAAAAAGCATAACTATTTCGCCACAAAGTGAAATGCCCCACGAAGTGACATACGACACGACGAAACATGAGATCACACCAACAAAAGTAATACGCCACGACGAAAACCATTACGCTGCGAAGAAAACCACACCACGAAGAAAGATACGACACGACGAAAACTATTACGAGTCAAAAAAAACCACGCCACGAAGAAAGATACGACACGACGAAAAGTATTACGACGCGACGAAAACCATACACGAATATTGTCCCACATATAACTCCATAAATAACTGCTTGCCCTGTTTTCAACTTTTCCTTTTGTCACTCTCCCAAATCTAATTCTTTGTTTATCATCGGAAGCTAATTTGTCACCTGAGTGTTTGTTTTCGCTGATTACTAAATATTACGTTGGGAAATGTCCAGAAATTCTGGGCCCAATTTTGACAAACTTTTAGCTCACCCACACAACGTGCCGTACGGCGGAGGCCCTCTGAGACAGTGACAAATATTTCGGGAATTCTAGTACCGTGGAGGGCCGTGATTTTGGGGAGAGTCCGAGCAAAGTTACATCAGCTCGTTGCAAAATGGCAGCCGTAAAATAAAATTTTCTACAAAAAAAATTATATTGTGATAAAAGGATAAAAGTGTTGGTGGTTAGTGACAGTATAATTTGTGCTTATCTCTGAATGTAACAATGGGAGTGATTGATTTCTCTGGGCATTTAGGAAATGCAGATGATGTTAATTTTGACATTTTGTAGGTAATTTTTCTAGCTAGCTAGCTAGCTTTTATAGCTCGAGAACTCATCCTCTTGTGTTGTTTTCAAAGACAAGCTGGCCTTGGTTGATGCCTTACTTTACTTTTTAATGGTTTTTCTTTCTCCAAACAGCTAGCCATTTTCTTTTGGATCATGTATATACATTTTTGTTTTGGAATTTCTCTTTTTCATTTTGTATATATACGCTTTCCCTCTTTGAAAATTTTGGTAGATAGATAGATAGATGTGCATATTTTATACATGGCTAGCCTCACAAATATCGAGGGATATACCCTGTCTATTATTTCCAGGAGGGGCCATGGCATAGATAGAGAGTCCTAGAGTATTTAATGCTCATTTTGAGCTACGCAGACCCAATTAGTAGGGCCCGCGCTCTACTAGACAACTCCTGGCAACATCCAACGGCCCACACAGTGTGCCATCTCCCCAATTTCCCTCACATGGCTTGGGTTAACCCGGGGCATGGTAACATTCACTCGCCCATGTTGAATCGCCGTCAAGAGGAATCGAACCCCGGTCTCCACGGCTGTTTCGAAGCGGACAAAAATGTTACGAAAAAATAATTCGAATTACCTCTCAGTTAAAACAGGGTATCTCAAGAACGAAATAAAATTTTTATATTCTGTAAAAAGAATAATAATCTCAGATAAATTGTCCATATTATTAAAAGAAAAAATTTTTTGGACACCTGTCAGAAATTGGTATATTTAGGCCAAAATGTCTAAAAATGACTTAAAAATTATCATTTAGATGAATGTCTTCCACAATATCTCTGGAATAAAGTTAAGGAAACATGTTTTTTATGGTCCACAGGTTAGGTTTAATATCTGGAATGAAAATTACTTAATTTTTTTACTGTCCGAAATTGTCCAAAGGGTTATTTTTGGGCCAAATGTGAGACCTATGTGAAAAACGGCCTTTAGAGCCTCAATGTATGCTTAAAGTTCGTTTATTAACTGAATAAAAAACATTACTTTGGATTCTAAGGCCATTAAAGATGATGTAGATGACATATTAGTCTGTCCGAAATTGTCCAAAGGGTCACTTTTGGTCCTAAGGGTTTTCGGGCCAAATATGTGACATCATCATTCTCGGCTTAACGTCCGTTTTCCATGCTAGCATGGGTTGGACGGGGTATATTAATGACCCTCTTCCAATCTGATCTAGACTGTGTTAGATCTAAATCATACATTAAATAAAACGTCATTCAGAGTCGATGGTTTCAACATTCTAGTTTATCATGCTAGTAGAAAATATCTCAAGTTGTGCATAAATAATTTATTTATTATATACATTAAATATATACAAAGCAATCATTTTGTGTTTCTTTATAAATTGTATAAAATAGCACCCAATCTTGTGATAAAGCCAAGATTAGCTAGCTAGCTAGCCATAAACATCTTTGATTTCAACAATTTCATCTTGAGAAAGCCCACCAAAGTCTTAACTAAATATAAAAAAGAAGTATTAAGTGACTTAGCTACAAAACACGATGCAAAATGCAAAACTGTAGGACCAAAAAATAGCTACTCTTTACAGAAAAATACAAAACAGAAGAAAAAAGATTAAAAAAGATAACAATTAGCCACTTTTGAAGTTTTACTAGCTATAAAACAATTTCTTAAAATCAAGGGTGATCTTGTAGCAAAAAAATAATATTAAAATCCCTGCAAAATAAAGTAGTTTACTGTTTTGTCCCTTACCTCGTGCTCTGCCAAACTTTAGCTAGCTTCAAAATTGCTAAGACACTGTTGTCTCGCTTATTCCAACATTTTCGAAAAATCCCGGTTTCGGACTAGGATTCCCGGGTCGAGCAATCAAGTCAAAAGTAAACACCGGGTTGCCGTAATTTTGCTGGGAAAAACCATACCTAACAAAACATTAAATGGCATCGCTATGAATCTCTTAGAAGTTTAGATACTTATTTAATTAGACAGAAAAGGGATCACACTAATCAAATTCCCGAGCACCACTTTGGAAACTTTTTCTCCTCTTTTTTAGCGCCTGAAGAAGACTTTAACTTAAAATTTAAGTAGTTTATAGTTTGTGAGAGGAACGGTGCACGGTACTGGCCGATAGAACCTTGTTTCCAGGCCCCCCATACCAATTGTCAAGTCCGTAGCTAGTAGCGCGGCGTTGCCACGAGGTTGGAAAGATGGTATACTTTCGCCAAAAATAATGTTTTTTTTAATTTTGTGTGTTTTGTTCGACGAAATAACTCGAAATTCATAACACACATGTATAACATATTTATATATTTAAAAAGGAGAAAAGTAGATCGTTTTAATACTTTTTATTTCAGTAAAATTAAAACAATACAAAAAAAGTTTCAATAACTTAAAAAATGATAAAAATACAAAATTTCAAAAAAAATTGTGGAAGCCATTTTAATTTTGTCCGCGGTTTGACCGTAGCGAAACAGCCGTGTCTCCCGCACAGAGTACGAGAGCTAAAACCACTAATCTACGGCGCCACGATAACCACTAATCTACGGCGCCCCAAAATTATGCAGTAAGTCTGGCCATGAATATTAACAAATGGAGAAGCGTGGGGTAAACATTTACTAGAATTTCTTCTTGTTGTGTTGCCCCTGAATTATTGATTTCCAATGAAAGGATTTTTAGCAACTCTGCTGCCTCCAGGTGTAAGAGGGTGCAGATAAGCCGCAAACGATTGCATATATAAGGGCGAGTTTGGGCGACTTTTCAAATTAAATTGGCGGTTGGCGGACGAAACCGCCCGCACTTTCTCGAACTTTCCCGAACTCGCCCGGAGCATTCCTAAAATGCAATTCCTTGTAACATACCATGCGGACGATAGTGGGAAGAAGGCGCTTGAGGAGAAAGGAGTTAAGAAAGTTTATATATCGGCACCCTCGTCCAGGTGTTCAAGTTAAAGTGCTTCATGTTGGAAAATTAAAAGATTGAGTGACAGAGAGAAATCTACCTAAAAGCAGCCAGTTTACTCTAATTTGATTCTTTTTATAATTATAGGTCACTTGAAACTCAAGATGAAAACCAATTAGACCACTACGATGATGTGGAAAATGCTGCTGTGTCTCATCAAGCAAGATGCAAAAGAAAAAGATTAAAACCCAGATGCTATGATTTCCGAGAGTTTGGTGTAGATGCAAGAAGACGAGGAGCAAAGCATCAAAGAAGAAAGCAAAACTGTAAGCCCTATGAAAAATATTATTAATATGTTCCATTGACCAAAATCTGCCTATATGTTCAGCCTTTTTATTTTGCTGATGCAAATGCTGACGCGATAACAAAAATCCTTGAATTATTATTACAAATCTTTGCCAATCTGTTTTTTAATTTGGATACAACATTAAAAACTTTTGTTAGTTTTGGTTGTAAACAAGGTTGAAACAAGGAAAGCATTAATATACTTCCAAAAAAGTAAGATAGGGTGAGAAACTCAATTTTCAGTGAAATCACATATTACTGCATCCCACATTAGTGGTTGCAGCAACAAAATGCGTTGAAGGAACTTTCAAATATCCATGGCCTTGAAGGTCTGCAAGAAGGCTTTTAACTGTTTTGGTTGCAAAAAATAACACATGTTTTTAAACAAGTTCAGGTAAAAACCCCCGAGGTTTTTTAATTTGGTTACAACCCTGTCCAAACAATATTAATATTTATATTGATGCATTATTACATGCTAATTATGTTGTGATTCAGTTTGTGAATTGCTGCAAATGGTAAACGGTGAAGAACATTTCAATACTGATGATTGGCTATCTGAAGATCACATGACAGCTTTTGCAGAACTTTTTATTGATGAAGGAAAAATGAAGGTAATTTAAAAAACAGAACATTTTAATAGGTTTAATATTATGTATAATTTGAGCAAAATAATTGATGCATAAGAAATAAATGTGAAATTAATATTTGTAAATTTGCTTTGTGTTTTTTTGAGTTTTTTATCCAAGAGTCAGTATTTGCACCCTTTTTATTTTGCATTTTACTTTACTTCTTTAGAATACTAATTGGCACCTTATATTCCACAATTTCCAATTCTTTAATTTTTTTCTTCTGCAAACAATTTATTTTCTTACACATTGCAACAACTTGAATTTTTCTTAGGTATGGAAATGTTTTGTATTAAATGTTAATTCAACAACTCTAAATTTTGATTAGGTATGGGAAGGTTTTTATTGAATTTTTTTCCAACAACTTTAAATTTTGATTAGGTATGGGAAGGTTTTTATTGAATTTTTTTCAACAACTTTAAATTTTGATTAGGTATGGGAATGTTTTATTAACTTACCAGAAGACAGACAAGAAGATTATTTATCCAGTTTTCATAACAAAAAACTACTTGTGCAAACAACCCCAGGTATATACACCAATTTTTTTTTATTTATTTATTGACTAAACTGTATTTATTTTTAACCCTATTTTTGGCCATCAAATTTTCTGGGTGCAGGGAATAGGATGGATATAAACACCTCAAATAACTTTTTTATGGTTTCAGCTCTGATGATGAAAATTGGTAGGAATATGATATATATATAATAGCATTAAAAGAAAGAATAGCTTGTATAAAAAATGTTAACGTCAGCGTTTTTGCCACATTCATTTTTCTAAGAGTCTGTTTGTTTACTGCTGACCCTTGATGAGTGGATTACTTTGGTTTATTAGTGAATTTTGTTTGCCTTACGTAATTTCCCTTTATAATTGAAACAATGCAAAAGGTGAGTCACCAAGTTATGGCCTTACTGAAAGGACACTTTGGAAGTGTTAATGAAAAAAGTGAATTGGTGGTGGAATTTACTCAATCCCCTTCCAACCTCACATATGGTAGATTTAGTTAAATCACGGAAATGTTAACATGAATTAATTCACGCACATTTATAACCACATTTAAGATACAAAATTCTATTAATGTTATTGCACAGAAAATTATACGTCCAAAATCAAGATTTTTAAACTAATACTGTTTGAAATAAAATATACAGCAAATGATTAAAGAAAAAAAACAATAATGATGACTTTTTTGCTGAAAGACATGATTGGAAAGGCAGTATCTTTTAGAGAACAAGGGCAAAGTTGATTCCATAGTCCTTTTTTTAACTCTGGTAGGCCCGGAAGAAGAAAAAAATTGGGTTACGAGAACAAATGTCACATCTTAATATAATTCAGTGCGTATAAACACAACAGATGCGCTTACTCGAAACTGATTTTATCAAGATTTTGCAACATTAAATTACGTGTGAAAAATTAATGTTTTTAAATTTTTCCTGGAATTTGCCCTATTAGCTTTATTTGTTTAAGAGAATATACAGCATTATGTACAAATGACAATTTTTTTAAAATGTCATTTTTAACGATATCCATGTATATATTAAATTTAAATAAATTTACTTTACACATTTTACTAGAGGACGCTTGCAGTGATGATGTAGGGAAAGATGAAATCAATTACCTCTTGATTGACAAAAAAATTCGAGACATGCTGAGAAGCAAAAAATTAGCATACGATGTAAGTATGTTTTTTCTGCTTCAATACCTCTCCAATCTTCTGTCTTGTACCTTGGAGTCTTTGCCAATGTGTCATTAAAACAAAAAATCGGTCATAGCTGACTTTTATAAGGCGAATTTTGGGCACTACCATTTGTCAATGTGTTTTCCAGAAATCTGAAATAGAAGACGTTAAACCCTAAATGAAGGTGGTTTGAGATATTAGTGAAATCTTATTTCTTTATAACTTGTGTGAAATGGGTTAAAAGTCCAATATTTTGCAGCAAATATAGGTAGCTTATCTAATGAATTGGGAAGTTCAAGATAAATATCAATTAGGAAATAGCTGCTCATTGGGTACTAAGAACTCAGGATTATACCCAGGTTGTAAAGACAGACTCATAATGGCGGTGCAACCAGAGAAAACCAACCAGATGTAAGCAGGAAATTTTAATTTCCAGCTGTTAACATCCATTATGGTCAAGCAAGCTGAAAGTCAAGTGTCAAAAAGGAGTGTTATGTTTCTACCATGTATATTAGTATAATACGTTCTGTCCGTCTGTCTGCTTTGGTCTGTTTGTCTTCTGCTGTGTCTGTCTGTCTTCTACTATGGTCTGTCTTCTGCTGTAGCCTGTCTTCTGCTGTGGTCTGTCTTCTGCTGTTGTCTGTCTTCTGCTGTGTCTGTCTGTCTTCTACTGTGGTCTGTCTTCTGCTGTGGTCTGTCTTCTGATGATGTCCGTCTGTCTTCGCTGTCGTCTGTTTGTTATTATTATCCCCCACCCAGCCTTGCCAAAATATAGCGATGTAATGTTAGAACTGACTAGGGTCCATTTTAAAGCTCTTTTTACTTCTATTTGGCTTCCTTATATTTAATATTTTTAAGTTTATACAAATTTTAAATGTATTTTAAATGTTGTAGGTGCGTAACTGTAGGGACCAATAATTTTCTTTTTATGATCTCGAATTACCCTAACTAACATACTATTTAGTTAGTTAGATATCATACTATTTACGTGTTGGTATAAAAAGGCGGCGTTAAAAAAAGTATGACATAATTTGGCCATTTTGGTCACAAAATCTTTGTATTTAGTCTTATTTTGCTGACTAATTTTTAGGTCGAAAATAACTACAAAAGTTTGAAATTTCAATGCTTTTCGTCTTTCAATAAAAACAACAAAAGGACAATGAAAAACTATATATGTATATAAATCAGTCAATTTCAAGGATTATAAGTTTGGCTTTTATGTTTGTCAACCTTTTATCAGCCTCCTTTAAAATAATGTATGTATCAAAAGTTTCCGTTTATAAATCCTATTTTTCTGTTCAGGTCTATTCAGATCACTAAAATCTTAAAAATATTTCCTGAAAATCTTATCAATATTCACATTTGAGTAGCTCTCTGCTTCTTTTTGTCTGGTTTAGTTTTAGTGTTACTATATTAACAGGGGTTGCTGAAGTACTACGAAGATGACGTCATTTCATGTATGGAAGACTGGTTTCCATCCATTGTTGTATTGGAATTGGAAACAGCGTAAGTCTCTCTTATCAATACCCATATTCTGTTGGAAATGGTAAACAATTTGCTACCTTGTGCTACGGATGCACGAAATATCTCAGTTTGGGGTATGTAAGACGGACAAAAACTATGGATTTTTTTTACCTACCAAGTATTTCCTAATTGTGGACACTTCACATATAGCTAGAGTTAATCAATATGGATTAGCAGGTGTTTAAATTAGGTCCTATACTTCATATGTTGATAGGGGTAACTGCAGTTTTGATATTTTCTAAATATCTTGTAACTTTACAAATCGATTACAATAATTCAAATTAATTAAAGGGGAGAGCATCTGCTGGTAGTTTTCTATACCTTCCTGTCTCAACGGAGCTAGGAGACCCAGCGTAATTTTTCTTACCACCAGGAAATCGGAATAGTTAAGGTGAGAAAAATTACGCTGGGTCTCAAACGATTTTCCTGCGGTCAGAACACTGACCGCGCTTTTTGATTGGTTAATTGTATTGTTCTTTGCTCACGTGGTCAATATCGGGAAATCTTTTATTTTTAGCGCGAATGGCCTCACTCACCCGAAAAAATATAATTAATTCTTGTATTATTTAAAAGGGTAAGATGTGACCACGCCTACTTTGTGCTTATTGGTTGATTTTAATTCGGAGTTTGCTATGAGGGGGATTCGAATTTTAGGGATTTCGTTTGACATTGGTTTGCGTCTAAGTTTTCGTTTGAGAGAAACTTAAGTTAACTAGGATAAATGTCTTAACAGTCTATCTGTCTTCATCTTCAGGTATGATCGTATGCTTGTATACGCGCTGTGTCAATACATGAAACTGTCATGGAATAGTAAGTTACGACTTTTGTTCACCAAGGGTGTTTCCATGAAATATGTAACTTAGTCGAGTTTATGCAAATTAATTTTATGCTATCTTGATTTTATTTTGCAGCTATCAAGCTACAAGATACCGTGCTGGTGGAAATCGAATTACCAAGTGACGAGTTGAAACCACCCGATCAAACACTGACGGATTACATAAAAAATAACATATGGAAATAA
>JASGCC010004020.1:0-21539 GCA_030067915.1 Hydractinia echinata | reverse complement strand
GAAACTTGTCGTCTATTTTCTTCAGCGCGCAAAAACTCACTGTTAACAGCTTGGATTGGCTCCCACTGTAAAAAAGACTCATCGACCACCCCCTAACATATTCTCAACAGTAAAGACCGCCTAACCAGAGCGCCCGCTCACCAGTCCTGTAAACTGCCGGCCCAGTTCAGCACTCAAACCAAAGCTGAGCAAGAGTGTGCTCCAACTTCTTGCCAGCCTCCTTGTCCTCCATTTCACCATTCCTCCTATAACGCCCTGCTGAAAAGTCCAAACAGTCGTTTCAATCCTCACGATCCACATGAGTCAATCTTTACTTTCTAACAAGCGCATGCAAAACCTAGTAATCATCGGCAAACAAACTAATCGACTAAATACATAGGTTGGCCAGTCACGAATATGCTGACGCCAACCGTTGTAACCCCAATCAAACACGGACTGTAAGTTACGACAACGTCTATAAAATGTCGTTTTTTGAAAATGTCCTCTATTGTTCTCGCGCGAGTTAACGGCTCTGGATTGGTCCCACACAGGCTAAAAACATGACCTCCTCATATGAACTAAATATTTAACATTAAAAGAGGCTAAAGAGCGCTCCAGTGCTAACTGCGAGCTCTGAGTTCCAGCAGTTCATACCAAAGTGAGACAAGCAATGTTAATTTTCGAGTTCATTTGTCCTCTTATTATCACAACCTTTTAGGTCAAAGTCCAAAATCAGTTCAATTAGCGTTCCACCGCGTTCAATCGTTTCACGTCTTTAAAAGGCTGATGGAATACCTAGTAAAATATTCGGAAAAGATATCGCTAAATACAATGTTATGCGCACGAATATGTGACCGCCAAGCTATGTAACTCAAAGGCATGCATAACCGGTTTAAGAAGTCATATTACATCGTCAGTTTTTGAAAATGTTCTCATATTTTCGTTTAGCGCGCGCGCTAACGACTTGGATTGGTCCCAACTGCTAAAAAATGACTTTATCGAACTAAATAGTACAATAAGAAGACGTAACAGAGCGTCCAGTGTAAACTGCAGAGTGTCCAGCAGCTCAAACCAAAGTGAGAAGAGCTGTTAATTCTTGCGAGTCCATTTGTCTCAAGTTTATCCAATTTTAAACTGCAGTGTCAAGTCGCCTAAAATAGTTTAATTTAGGTCTCAATGTGTCAATCGTTCGTCACTTTTTAAAAGCGATTGCAAGCCAGTAAATATCGGAAAATATGGCTTAAATACCAGTTCGAGTTACGAATATGTGAACCGCACCGCTTCACTTCAAACGCGACCTGATACCGTCTAGGAAGTCTAAAAAATTTAGTTTTATCGATAATGTCATTATTTTCTTCAGCACGCGCTACATGGCTGTGGATTCGCGTTCCACTGCCTAGAAAAATGACTTATCGAACTAAATATTTAAATAAGAAAAGACACCTAAACAGAAGCAGAACCTCCAGATGCTAACTGGGAGATCCAGCAGTCCATACCAAAGTGAGGTAAAATGCTTAATTCTTGGAGTCTCACATTTGTCTCATCTCCTATCACATATTATGAGCGTCAAAGTCCAAAGATCAGTGTTTAATTTAGGTTCCCAATGGTCAATCGCTATTCACTTTTAAAAGCGACTGCAACCCTGAGCTTGATGCCGAAAAATATGGCTCACACTAAATACATTTTGCGTCTACGTAATAACTGTGACGCCAACCCGTCTGCTACGTCAAACGAGCCCGGATTACCGTCTAGAAAGACTCTAAATACAATGGTTAGTTTTTGAAAAATGTCCTCTAATCTTCCTTTAGCGCCCGCAAGCTATGAACGACCTTGGATTGACCGTCCCACATGTAAAAATCATGAACTTATCGAACCTATAATATTATAAATAATAAGAGTGTAACCAGAGCTCCAGATGTAATGCGGAGTTCCAGCAATCATAACCTCAAAGTGAGAAGAATGTTAATTCTTGGAGTTTCATTTGTACTTACTCACTTTTATACTTTACATTATAAGGTCAAGATCCAAAAAATCAGTTTCAATGAGGCCACGGTCTAATAGTTTCACTATTTATAAAGCCCGATGGAATCCCCTAGTAGAATATCGGAAAAATATCGACCCATCTAATACAATGTTGATCACGTATATGTGACGCAAGAATCCGTGTTGTAACTCAAACGGACCTGACTACCGTTTAGAAAAGTCCCGATATAAAATGTGAAATTTTATTTGAAAATTTCCTATTTCTTCACGCACGCGCTAACGGCCCTTCGATCCTGCGGTCCCCACCTGTTAAAAACAATGAGCGTCTTTATCGAAACCTAAATATTATCAAAATAAAGAGCCTACACGCTCCTGTAACTGCGGAGATCAAGCAGTCATACACCAAATGTGAAGAGAATGTTAATTCTTGGCACGTCCAGTTTGCTACAACATGATTATACATCTTCATGAGGCTTCAAAGATCAAAATCAATTAATTAGGCTCCCGCGGTCACAATAGGTGCTCCTCACTTCTTAATGAAGGCCCATCGCGAAAGCTAACCTAGTCGAATATCGGAAAAAACTATGGCTACACAACGCACCAATACATGTTGCGTTACGCGAATACACTGTGACGCAACGCTCTCTAACTCGAAACGGACTGATTACCGTATTAAAAGTACGCCTCGATAAAATGCCATAGAATTTTTGAAAATGCTCTCCTTATTTCTTCTAGCCCGAGCGCACATTGACATCGCTTTACGACTTCTGGTATTTGGATCACCACCCTCCTACTGTAAAAAATGACCCTTATCGACATCTAAATATTATATATAAAGAGCTACAGAGCGTCCAGCTGTAACTAAGGAGTCTCCAGCATGTCATACAAACAGTTGAGAATGAAATAGCTTCAATTCCTGCGAGCCATCCATTTGTCTCATTTATCACACTTCGATATAAGCGATCAAAGCCTCAAACATCAGTTACCTCAATTAGATCCACTGCGTCAATCTTTTCACTTATTTAAAAAGCGAATGCAGACCTAGCAGGCTCAACTTACATATCGCCAAAATTCTCGCCTAAATACATGCTCTACCGCGTCACGCAATACTGTGACGCGAACGTTTGTAACTGAACGCGAACAACTCGATAGTACCGCCTATTAGAAAGTCTATAAAACTGCTACCTTATGAACAATGTCCTCTAATCTCCTCAGGCGCGCCCGCCCCTAACGGTCTTGGACTTAGGTATACCCCCACATCGCTAAAAGATGACCACTTATCTGAACTAAATACCATAAACTTAAGCGAGACTAACACGAGCGCTCCTAGATGTAACATACGAAAGTTTCAGCCAGTCATAGCCCAAAGTGAGTAAGATGTAATTCTTGGCAGCCATTGCTCTCATTTTATACACATTTATGGGTCAAAGCTCCAAAATCAGCATCTTATTTTAGCGTTCATCCTATGGTCAATCGTTTCACTTTTAAAAGCATGCAATAAACATATCGCGAAATTGATTCAGCAGTAAATACATGTTGGTACGATATGTGACGCACCGTGGCTAATCAACGCGACACTGATTACCGTTAGAAAGTCTATTAATGTAAGGTTTTTGAAGAATGTGTCTCTAATTAACTTCGCGACGGCAGCTAACGCCTTGGTGGTCCACTGCTAAAAATGACTATCGAAATAAATATTTTATATAAGAGCTACAGAGCGTCCAGTGTAACTTGCGGAGTCCAACGTCATACCAGTGACAAGAATGTTATTCTTGAGCTCCATTTGTTCTCACTTTATCACAATTTTGAGAGGTCAAAGTTTACAAAATCAGTTAATTAGGTTCCAAATGGTCAATCGTTTCACTTTTAAAAGCGATTGTCAACCAACCTATAATGAATCGGAAATAATTCGCTAAATACATGTTGGTACGAATATGTGACGCGCAAACCACGTTGCTAACTAAACGGATACTACCAGTTCCTAGAAGACGTCTATTAAATTTAGTTTTTGAAACGCTGTCTCTAGTTTCTCTTAGCGCGCCACCTAACGATTGGATTTGGTCCACTGTAAAAGAAATGACTCTATCGATAATATGTTAAATTAAGAGCTCAAGAACCGTCCAGTGTACTGCGGAGCTTCCAGCATCATACCAAAATGGCAAGAGTGTTAATTCCTGAGTCCTCAATGTCTCACATTATCACATTATGATGGTCAAGTCACAAATCAGTTCAATTATGAGTCTCATGGTCACAATCGTTTCCACTTTTAATAAGCGATGACAAATCTGTAGCTATCGCGAACCATATCGGCTCAATACATGTGGATACAAATATTGTGACGCAACCGTTGTAACTCAAACGCGAGCGAGTACCGTTAGAAAGGTCTAAAATGCTAGTTTGTGAAATGTCTCTATTTCTTGCCACACCCGCTGTAATGGACTTGGATATTGCGCTTCCACTTGTAAAAAATGGACTTTATTCGAACTAATATTTAATGTAAAGACACAAGCTAACAGACGCGACCTCCAGTGTACTGCGGAGTATCCAGCAGTCATACCAACAGTGAGCAGATGTTAATTCTTGGGTCCATTGTCTCATTTATCACTTTATGAGGTCAAAGTCCAAATCAAGTTCATTAGGTCCCATGTCATCGTTTCACTTTTAAAGCGATGAACCTAGTAATATCGGAAAATATCGCCTAAATACATGTTGGTCGAATATGTTGACGCAACTCGTGTAACTACAAACGACTGATACCGTTAGAAGTCTAAAAAATGTAGTTTTTGAAAATGTCTCTATTTCTTTAGCGCGCGCTAACGAGCTTGGATTGGTCCACTGTAAAAATGACATCGACTAAATATTTAAAAAAGAGCTAACAGAGCGTCCAGTGTAAATGCGGAGTTCCAGCAACAGTACATACCAAAGTGAGGAAGAATGTTAATTCCTGGAGTTATTTGTCTCATTTTTATACATTTATATGGTCAAGTTCAAAATCAGTTCAATTAGGCCATGGTCAATCGTTTCACTTTTAAAGCGATGCAACTAGTAATTCGGAAATCTAAGCTAATACATGTTGGTACGAATATGTGACGCCAACGTTGTAACCTCAACGGACTATTACCGTTAGAAAGTACAATGAAATGATTTTTTGAAATGTCTCTATTCTTCAGCGCCGCTAACGGGTTGGGTCCACTGTAAAAAATGACTTATCAACTAAATATTTAAATAAAGAGCTAACAGAGGCGTCCAGTGTAACTGCGGAGTTCCAGCAGTCATACCAAAGTGAGAAGAATGTTATTTGGAGTTCATTTGTCTCATTATAATTTATAATCGAAGTCCAAAAGCAGTTCCAATTAGTCTCCACGGTCAATCGTTTCACTATGTTAAAAGCGATGCAACCTAGTATATCGGAAAAAACCCTTAAATACATGTTGGTACGAATATGTGACGCAACGTGTGCTAACCAAACGGACTGATACCGTTAGAAATCTATAAAATGTTTTTGAAATGTCTCTATTTCTTCAGCGGGCGTTAACGGCTTGGATTGGTCCCACTGTAAAAATTGACTCCTATCGAACTAAATATTAATAAGGAGCTAACAGAGGCGTCCAGATGTGTACTGTGCGGATCAGCAGTCATACCAAGTTGAAAGAATTGTTATATTCTTGGAGTCCATTTGTCTCATTTATCACATTTATGAGGTCAAAGTCCAAATCAGTTCTTAATAGTTCCATGGTCATCGTCGTTCACTTTTAAAAGCGATGCACTAGTAATATCCGGAAAAAATAATGGCTTAAATACATGTTGGTACGATATGTGACGCAACGTTCTAACTCAACGGACTGATACCGTCTAGAAAGCTAATAAATGAGTTTTTGAAAACTGTCTTCATTTCTTCCAGCGGCCGTTAACGAGCTTGATTGGCTCCCACTGTAAATACATGACTCATCCGAACCTACAATAATCCTAGAGTAGAAGACGCAACGCTAAACAGATGCGTGACAGCGCTGAGCTGATAACTGCGGCAGTTCCTCAAGCAGTCTAACCAAAGCTGGAGAAGAATCGTTAATTCTCTGGAGTTCATTCTGCTCACCTTATCACGATTCTATAAGCATCAAAGTCCAAAATCAGCACTTTCAATTACGCGTCCACTGGTCACCATCGGTTTCACTGTTATAAAAAGTCGACTGGAACACGCTTCCACAACCGATTAAATATCGGCGAAAAAGCCTATCGCTACAATACAATTGGGGGGGGGGCTGGTACGTAATACTGTGACGCAAAAAAAAAGAAAAACTCGCTTAGTACCTCCAAACGGCAGCTGAGTACAGTGTAGAAAGTTATAAAATGTAATCTTTTTGAAAAAGATCTGTGCTCCGTTCTATTTCTTCAGCGCGCCTCCGCCCAAACGGGACTTGGATTTCGGTGGCCGACTGTAAAAAAAAAAACTACATTTTTATTTTCTTTCTAACGGTATCAGTCCGTTTGAGTTACAACGTTTGCGTCACATATTCGTACCAACATGTATTTAGCGATATTTTTCCGATATTACTAGGTTGCATCGCTTTTAAAGTGAAACGATTGACCATGGATCTAATTGAACTGATTTTGAACTTTGACCTTATAAATGTGATAAATGAGACAAATGGACTCCAGGAATTAACATTCTTCTCACTTTGGTATGACTGCTGGAACTCCGCAGTTACACTGGACGCTCTGTTAGCTCTTTATTTAAATATTTAGTTCGATAAGTCATTTTTACAGTGGGACCAATCCAAGCGTTAGCGCGCGCTAAAGAAATAGAGACATTTTCAAAAACTACATTTTATTGACTTTCTAACGGTATCAGTCCGTTTGAGTTACAACGTTGCGTCACATATTCGTACCAACATGTATTTAGCCATATTTTTCCGATATTACTAGGTTGCATCGCTTTTAAAGTGAAACGATTGACCGGGACCTAATTGAACTGATTTTGGACTTTGACCTTATAAATGTGATAAATGAGACAAATGGACTCCAAGAATTAACATTCTTCTCACTTTGGTATGACTGCTGGAACTCCGCAGTTACACTGGACGCTCTGTTAGCTCTTTATTTAAATATTTAGTTCGATAAGTCATTTTTTACAGTGGGACCAATCCAAGCCGTTAGCGCGCGCTGAAGAAATAGAGACATTTTCAAAAACTACATTTTATAGACTTTCTAACGGTATCAGTCCGTTTGAGTTACAACGTTTGCGTCACATATTCGTACCAACATGTATTTAGCGATATTTTTCCGATATTACTAGGTTGCATCGCTTTTAAAGTGAAACGATTGACCATGGGACCTAATTGAACTGATTTTGGACTTTGACCTTATAAATGTGATAAATGAGACAAATGGACTCCAAGAATTAACATTCTTCTCACTTTGGTATGACTGCTGGAACTCCGCAGTTACACTGGACGCTCTGTTAGCTCTTTATTTAAATATTTAGTTCGATAAGTCATTTTTTACAGTGGGACCAATCCAAGCCGTTAGCGCGCTGAAGAAATAGAGACATTTCAAAAAACTACATTTTATAGACTTTCTAACGGTATCAGTCCGTTTGAGTTACAACGTTTGCGTCACATATTCGTACCAACATGTATTTAGCGATATTTTTCCGATATTACTAGGTTGCATCGCTTTTAAAAGTGAAACGATTGACCGTGGATCTAATTGAACTGATTTTGGACTTTGACCTTATAAATGTGATAAATGAGACAAATGGACTCCAAGAATTAACATTCTTCTCACTTTGGTATGACTGCTGGAACTCCGCAGTTACACTGGACGCTCTGTTAGCTCTTTATTTAAATATTTAGTTCGATAAGTCATTTTTTACAGTGGGACCAATCCAAGCCGTTAGCGCGCGCTGAAGAAATAGAGACATTTCAAAAACTACATTTTATAGACTTTCTAACGGTATTAGTCCGTTTGAGTTACAACGTTGCGTCACATATTCGTACCAACATGTATTTAGCGTTATTTTTCCGATATTACTAGGTTGCATCGCTTTTAAAAGTGAAACGATTGACCGTGGGCCCTAATTGAACTGATTTTGGAGTTTGACCTTATAAATGTGATAAATGAGACAAATGGACTCCAAGAATTAACATTCTTCTCACTTTGGTATGACTGCTGGAACTCCGCAGTTACACTGGACGCTCTGTTAGCTCTTTATTTAAATATTTAGTTCGATGAGTCATTTTTTACAGTGGGACCAATCCAAGCCGTTAGCGCGCGCTGAAGAAATAGAGACATTTTCAAAAACTACATTTTATTGACTTTCTAACGGTATCAGTCCGTTTGAGTTACAACGTTTGCGTCACATATTCGTACCAACATGTATTTAGCGATATTTTTCCGATATTACTAGGTTGCATCGCTTTTAAAAGTGAAACGATTGACCATGGGATCTAATTGAACTGATTTTGGACTTTGACCTTATAAATGTGATAAATGAGACAAATGGACTCCAGAATTAACATTCTTCTCACTTTGGTATGACTGCTGGAACTCCGCAGTTACACTGGACGCTCTGTTAGCTCTTTATTTAAATATTTAGTTCGATAAGTCATTTTTTACAGTGGGACCAATCCAAGCCGTTAGCGCGCGCTAAGAAATAGAGACATTTTCAAAAACTACATTTTATGACTTTCTAACGGTATCAGTCCGTTTGAGTTACAACGGTTGCGTCACATATTCGTACCAACATGTATTTAGCGTTATTTTTCCGATATTACTAGGTTGCATCGCTTTTAAAGTGAAACGATTGACCGTGGGACTAATTGAACTGATTTTGGACTTTGACCTTATAAATATGATAAATGAGACAAATGGACTCCAAGAATTAACATTCTTCTCACTTGGTATGACTGCTGGAACTCCGCAGTTACACTGGACGCTCTGTTAGCTCTTTATTTAAATATTTAGTTCGATAAGTCATTTTTTACAGTGGGACCAATCCAAGCCGTTAGCGCGCGCTGAAGAAATAGAGACATTTTCAAAAACTACATTTTATTGACTTTCTAACGGTATCAGTCCGTTTGAGTTACAACGTTTGCGTCACATATTCGTACCAACATGTATTTAGCGATATTTTCCGATATTACTAGGTTGCATCGCTTTTAAAAGTGAAACGATTGACCATGGGACTAATTGAACTGATTTTGACTTTGACCTTATAAATGTGATAAATGAGACAAATGGACTCCAGAATTAACATTCTTCTCACTTTGGTATGACTGCTGGAACTCCGCAGTTACACTGGACGCTCTGTTAGCTCTTTATTTAAATATTTAGTTCGATAAGTCATTTTTTACAGTGGGACCAATCCAAGCGTTAGCGCGCGCTGAAGAAATAGAGACATTTTCAAAAACTACATTTTATAGAATTTCTAACGCTATCAGTCCGTTTGAGTTACTACGGTTGCGTCACATATTCGTACCAACATGTATTTAGCGTTATTTTTCCGATATTACTAGGTTGCATCGCTTTTAACAGTGAAACGATTGACCGTGGGACCTAATTGAACTGATTTTGGACTTTGACCTTATAAATATGATAAATGAGACAAATGGACTCCCAGAATTAACATTCTTCTCACCTTGGTATGACTGCTGGAACTCCGCAGTTACACTGGACGCTCTGTTAGCTCTTTATTTAAATATTTAGTTCGATAAGTCATTTTTTACAGTGGGACCAATCCAAGCCGTTAGCGCGCGCTGAAGAAATAGAGACATTTTCAAAAACTACATTTTATAGACTTTCTAACGGTATCAGTCCGTTTGAGTTACAACGTTTGCGTCACATATTCGTACCAACATGTATTTAGCGATATTTTTCCGATATTACTAGGTTGCATCGCTTTTAAAAGTGAAACGATTGACCATGGGATCTAATTGAACTGATTTTGGACTTTGACCTTATAAATGTGATAAATGAGACAAATGGACTCCAAGAATTAACATTCTTCTCACTTTGGTATGACTGCTGGAACTCCGCAGTTACACTGGACGCTCTGTTAGCTCTTTATTTAAATATTTAGTTCGATAAGTCATTTTTTACAGTGGGACCAATCCAAGCCGTTAGCGCGCGCTGAAGAAATAGAGACATTTTCAAAAACTACATTTTATTGACTTTCTAACGGTATCAGTCCGTTTGAGTTACAACGTTTGCGTCACATATTCGTACCAACATGTATTTAGCGATATTTTTCCGATATTACTAGGTTGCATCGCTTTTAAAAGTGAAACGATTGACCATGGGATCTAATTGAACTGATTTTGGACTTTGACCTTATAAATGTGATAAATGAGACAAATGGACTCCAAGAATTAACATTCTTCTCACTTTGGTATGACTGCTGGAACTCCGCAGTTACACTGGACGCTCTGTTAGCTCTTTATTTAAATATTTAGTTCGATAAGTCATTTTTTACAGTGGGACCAATCCAAGCGTTAGCGCGCGCTGAAGAAATAGAGACATTTTCAAAACCTACATTTTATTGACTTTCTAACGGTATCAGTCCGTTTGAGTTACAACGTTGCGTCACATATTCGTACCAACATGTATTTAGCGTTATTTTTCCGATATTACTAGGTTGCATCGCTTTTAAAAGTGAAACGATTGACCGTGGGCCCTAATTGAACTGATTTTGGAGTTTGACCTTATAAATGTGATAAATGAGACAAATGGACTCCAAGAATTAACATTCTTCTCACTTGGTATGACTGCTGGAACTCCGCAGTTACACTGGACGCTCTGTTAGCTCTTTATTTAAATATTTAGTTCGATAAGTCATTTTTTACAGTGGGACCAATCCAAGCCGTTAGCGCGCGCTGAAGAAATAGAGACATTTTCAAAAACTACATTTTATAGACTTTCTAACGGTATCAGTCCGTTTGAGTTACAACGTTTGCGTCACATATTCGTACCAACATGTATTTAGCGATATTTTCCGATATTACTAGGTTGCATCGCTTTTAAAAGTGAAACGATTGACCATGGGATCTAATTGAACTGATTTTGGACTTTGACCTTATAAATGTGATAAATGAGACAAATGGACTCCAAGAATTAACATTCTTCTCACTTTGGTATGACTGCTGGAACTCCGCAGTTACACTGGACGCTCTGTTAGCTCTTTATTTAAATATTTAGTTCGATAAGTCATTTTTTACAGTGGGACCAATCCAAGCCGTTAGCGCGCGCTGAAGAAATAGAGACATTTTCAAAAACTACATTTTATAGACTTTCTAACGGTATCAGTCCGTTTGAGTTACAACGTTTGCGTCACATATTCGTACCAACATGTATTTAGCGATATTTTTCCGATATTACTAGGTTGCATCGCTTTTAACAGTGAAACGATTGACCGTGGGACCTAATTGAACTGATTTTGGACTTTGACCTTATAAATATGATAAATGAGACAAATGGACTCCAAGAATTAACATTCTTCTCACTTGGTATGACTGCTGGAACTCCGCAGTTACACTGGACGCTCTGTTAGCTCTTTATTTAAATATTTAGTTCGATAAGTCATTTTTTACAGTGGGACCAATCCAAGCCGTTAGCGCGCTGAAGAAATAGAGACATTTTCAAAAACTACATTTCATTGACTTTCTAACGGTATCAGTCCGTTTGAGTTACAACGTTTGCGTCACATATTCGTACCAACATGTATTTAGCGTTATTTTTCCGATATTACTAGGTTGCATCGCTTTTAACAGTGACACGATTGACCGTGGGACCTAATTGAACTGATTTTGGACTTCGACCTTATAAATATGATAAATGATTCAAATGGACTCCAAGAATTAACATTCTTCTCACTTGGTATGACTGCTGGAACTCCGCAGTTACACTGGACGCTCTGTTAGCTCTTTATTTAAATATTTAGTTCGATAAGTCATTTTTTACAGTGGGACCAATCCAAGCCGTTAGCGCGCGCTGAAGAAATAGAGACATTTTCAAAAACTACATTTTATAGACTTTCTAACGGTATCAGTCCGTTTGAGTTACAACGTTTGCGTCACATATTCGTACCAACATGTATTTAGCGATATTTTCCGATATTACTAGGTTGCATCGCTTTTAAAAGTGAAACGATTGACCATGGGATCTAATTGAACTGATTTTGACTTTGACCTTATAAATGTGATAAATGAGACAAATGGACTCCAGAATTAACATTCTTCTCACTTTGGTATGACTGCTGGAACTCCGCAGTTACACTGGACGCTCTGTTAGCTCTTTATTTAAATATTTAGTTCGATAAGTCATTTTTTACAGTGGGACCAATCCAAGCGTTAGCGCGCGCTAAAGAAATAGAGACATTTTCAAAAACTACATTTTATAGACTTTCTAACGGTATCAGTCCGTTTGAGTTACAACGTTGCGTCACATATTCGTACCAACATGTATTTAGCGTTATTTTTCCGATATTACTAGGTTGCATCGCTTTTAAAGTGAAACGATTGACCGTGGGACCTAATTGAACTGATTTTGGACTTTGACCTTATAAATATGATAAATGACAAATGGACTCCAAGAATTAACATTCTTCTCACTTGGTATGACTGCTGGAACTCCGCAGTTACACTGGACGCTCTGTTAGCTCTTTATTTAAATATTTAGTTCGATAAGTCATTTTTTACAGTGGGACCAATCCAAGCCGTTAGCGCGCGCTGAAGAAATAGAGACAGTTTCAAAAACTACATTTCATTGACTTTCTAACGGTATCAGTCCGTTTGAGTTACAACGGTTGCGTCACATATTCGTACCAACATGTATTTAGCATATTTTTCCGATATTACTAGGTTGCATCGCTTTTAAAAGTGAAACGATTGACCGTGGGACCTAATTGAACTGATTTTGGACTTTGACCTTATAAATGTGATAAATGAGACAAATGGACTCCAAGAATTAACATTCTTCTCACTTGGTATGACTGCTGGAACTCCGCAGTTACACTGGACGCTCTGTTAGCTCTTTATTTAAATATTTAGTTCGATAAGTCATTTTTTACAGTGGGACCAATCCAAGCCGTTACGCGCGCTGAAGAAATAGAGACATTTCAAAAACTACATTTCATTGACTTTCTAACGGTATCAGTCCGTTTGAGTTACAACGTTGCGTCACATATTCGTACCAACATGTATTTAGCGTTATTTTTCCGATATTACTAGGTTGCATCGCTTTTAACAGTGAAACGATTGACCGTGGACCTAATTGACCTGATTTTGGACTTCATCTTTATAAATATGATAATGAGTCAAATGGACTCCAAGAATTAACCATTCTTCTCACCTTGGTATGACTGCTGGAACTCCGCAGTTACACTGGACGCTCTGTTAGCTCTTTATTTAAATATTTAGTTCAATAAGTCATTTTTTACAGTGGGACCAATCCAAGCCGTTAGCGCGCGCTGAAGAAATAGAGACATTTTCAAAACTACATTTTATAGACTTTCTAACGGTATCAGTCCGTTTGAGTTACAACGTTTGCGTCACATATTCGTACCAACATGTATTTAGCGTTATTTTTCCCGATATTACTAGGTTGCATCGCTTTTAAAAGTGAAACGAATTGACCATGGGACCTAATTGAACTGATTTTGACTTGACCTTATAAATGTGATAAATGAGACAAATGGACTCCAGGAATTAACATTCTTCTCACTTTGGTATGACTGCTGGAACTCCGCAAGTTACACTGGACGCTCTGTTAGCTCTTTATTTAATATTTAGTTCGATAAGTCATTTTTTACAGTGGGACCAATCCAAGTCGTGAGCGCGCGCTAGAAGAAATAAGAATATTTTCAAAAACTACAATTTATAGACTTTCTAACGGTATATGTCCGTTTGAGTTACAACGGTTGCGTCACATATTCGTACCAACATGTATTTAGCGTTATTTTCCGATATTACTAGGTTGCATCGCTTTTTAACAGTGACAACGATTGACCGTGGGACCTAATTGAACTGATTTTGGACTTTGACCTCATAAATGTGATAAATGAAACAAATGGACTCCAAGAATTAACATTCTTCTCACTTGGTATGACTGCTGGAACTGCCCGCAGGTACACTGGACGCTCTGTTAGCTCTTTATTTAAATATTTAGTTCGATAAGTCATTTTTTACAGTGGGACCAATCCAAGCCGTTAGCGCGCGCTGAGAATAGAGACATTTTCAAAAACTACATTTATTAGACTTTCTAAACGGTATCAGTCCGTTTGAGTTACAACGGTTGCGTCACATATCGTACCAACATGTATTTAGCGTTATTTTTCCGATATTACTAGGTTGCATCGCTTTTAAACAGTGAAACGATTGACCGTGGGACCTAATTGAACCTGATTTTGGACTTCGACCTTATAAATATGATAAATGATTCAAATGGACTCCAGGAATTAAACATTCTTCTCACTTTGGTATGACTGCTGAACTCCGCAGTTACACTGGAACGCTCTGTTAGCTCTTTATTTAAATATTTAGTTCGATAAGTCATTTTTTACAGTGGGACCAATCCAAGCCGTTAGCGCGCCGCTAAGAAATAGAGACATTTCAAAAACCTACATTTATTAGACTTTCTAACGGTATCAAGTCCGTTTGAGTTACAACGTTTGCGTCACATATCGTACCAACATTATTTAGCGATATTTTTCCGATATTACTAGGTTGCATCGCTTTTAAAGTGAAACGATTGACCATGGGATCTAATTGAACTGATTTTGAACTTTGACCTTATAAATGTGATAAATGAGACAAATGGACTCCAGGAAATTAACATTCTTCTCAATTTGGTATGACTGCTGGAACTCCGCAGTTACACTGGACGCTCTGTTAGCTCTTTATTTAAATATTTAGTTCGATAAGTCATTTTTTACAGTGGGACCAATCCAAGCCGTTAGCGCGCGCTAAAGAAATAGAGACATTTTCAAAAACTACATTTTATAGACTTTCTAACGGTATCAGTCCGTTTGAGTTACAACGGTTGCGTCACATATTCGAACCAACATGTATTTAGCGTTATTTTTCCGATATTAATAGGTTGCATCGCTTTTAACAGTGAACGATTGACCGTGGGACCTAATTGAACTGATTTGGACTTCGATCTTATAAATATGATAAATGATTCAAATGGACTCCAAGAATTAACATTCTCTCACCTTGGTATGACTGCTGGAACTCCGCAGTTACACTGGACGCTCTGTTAGCTCTTTATTTAAATATTTAGTTCGATAAGTCATTTTTTACAGTGGGACCAATCCAAGCCGTTAGCCGCGCGCTGAAGAAATAGAGACATTTTCAAAAACTACATTTTATAGACCTTCTAACGGTATCAGTCCGTTTGAGGTACAACGTTGCGTCACATATTCGTACCAACATGTATTTAGCGTTATTTTTCCGATATTACTAGGTTGCATCGCTTTTAAACAGTGACACGATTGACCGTGGGACCTAATTGAACTGATTTTGGACTTCGACCTTATAAATATGATAAATGATTCAAATGGACTCCAAGAATTAACATTCTTCTCACCTTGGTATGACTGCTGGAACTCCGCAGGTACACTGGACGCTCTGTTAGCTCTTTATTTAAATATTTAGTTCGATGAGTCATTTTTTACAGTGGGACCAATCCAAGCCGTTAGCGCGCGCTGAAGAAATAGAGACAGTTTCAAAAACTACATTTCATTGACTTTCTAACGGTATCAGTCCGTTTGAGTTACAACGTTTGCGTCACATATTCGTACCAACATGTATTAGCGTTATTTTTCCGATATTAATAGGTTGCATCGCTTTTAACAGTGAAACGATTGACCGTGGGACCTAATTGAACTGATTTTGGACTTCGATCTATAAATATGATAAATGATTCAAATGGACTCCAAGAATTAACATTCTTCTCACTTGTATGACTGCTGGAACTCCGCAGTACACTGGACGCTCTGTTAGCTCTTTATTTAAATATTTAGTTCGATAAGTCATTTTTTACAGTGGGACCAATCCAAGCCGTTAGCGCGCGCTGAAGAAATAGAGATATTTTCAAAAACTACATTTTATAGACTTTCTAACGGTATCAAGTCCGTTTGAGTTACAACGGTTGCGTCACATATTCGTAACCAACATGTATTTAGCGTTATTTTTCGATATTAACTAGGTTGCATCGCTTTTTAACAGTGAAACGATTGACGATGGGGACTAATTGAACTGATTTTGGAACTTCGACCTTATAAAGTATGATAAATGATTCAAATGGACTCAAGGAATTAACATTCTTCTCAACTTGGTATGACTGCTGAACTCCCGCAGTTACACTGGACGCTCTGTTAGCTTTATTTAAATATTTAGTTCGATAAGTCATTTTTACAGTGGGACCAATTCCCAAGCCGTTAGCGCGCGCTGAAGAAATAGAGATCATTTTCAAAAACTACATTTATAGACTTCTAACGGTATAGTCCGTTGAGTACAACGGTTGCGTCACATATTCGTACCAACATGTATTTAGCGATATTTTTCCGATATTACTAGGTTGCCATCGCTTTTAAAAGTGAACGATTGACCGTGGGACCTAATTGAACTGATTTTGAACTTGACCTTATAAATGTGATAAATGAGATCCAAATGGACTCCAAGAATTAACATTCTTCTCAACTTTGTATGACTGCTGGAACTCCGCAGTACACTGGACGCTCTGTTAGCTCTTTATTTAATATTTAGTTCGATGAAGTCATTTTTTACAGTGGGACCGAATCCAAGCCGTTAAGCGCGCGCTGAAGAAATAGAGACATTTTCAAAAAACTACATTTTAGACTTTCTAACGGTATCAGTCCCGTTTGAGTTACAACGTTTGCGTCACATATTCGTACCAACATGTATTTAGCGATATTTTCCGATATTACTAGGTTGCATCGCTTTTAAAAGTGAAACGATTGACCATGGGATCTAATTGAACTGATTTTGAACTTTGACCTTATAAATGTGATAAATGAGACAAATGGACTCCAGAATTAACATTCTTCTCACTTTGGTATGACTGCTGGAACTCCGCAGTTACACTGGACGCTCTGTTAGCTCTTTATTTAAATATTTAGTTCGATAAGTCATTTTTTACAGTGGGACCAATCCAAGCGTTAGCGCGCGCTAAGAAATAGAGATTTTCAAAAACTACATTTTATAGACTTTCTAACGGTATCAGTCCGTTTGAGTTACAACGTTTGCGTCACATATTCGTACCAACATGTATTTAGCGATATTTTTCCGATATTACTAGGTTGCATCGCTTTTAAAAGTGAAACGATTGACCGTGGGACCTAATTGAACTGATTTTGGACTTTGACCTTATAAATGTGATAAATGAGACAAATGGACTCCAAGAATTAACATTCCTCTCATTTTGGTATGACTGCTGGAACTCCGCAGTTACACTGGACGCTCTGTTAGCTCTTTATTTAAATATTTAGTTCGATAAGTCATTTTTTACAGTGGGACCAATCCAAGCCGTTAGCGCGCTGAAGAAATAGAGACAGTTTCAAAAACTACATTTATTGACTTTCTAACGGTATCAGTCCGTTTGAGTTACAACGGTTGCGTCACATATTCGTACCAACATGTATTTAGCATATTTTTCCGATATTACTAGGTTGCATCGCTTTTAAAGTGAAACGATTGACCGTGGGACCTAATTGAACTGATTTTGGACTTTGACCTTATAAATGTGATAAATGAGACAAATGGACTCCAAGAATTAACATTCTTCTCACTTGGTATGACTGCTGGAACTCCGCAGTTACACTGGACGCTCTGTTAGCTCTTTATTTAAATATTTAGTTCGATGAGTCATTTTTTACAGTGGGACCAATCCAAGCCGTTAACGCGCGCTGAAGAAATAGAGACAGTTTCAAAAACTACATTTCATTGACTTTCTAACGGTATCAGTCCGTTTGAGTTACAACGGTTGCGTCACATATTCGTACCAACATGTATTTAGCGTTATTTTTCCGATATTACTAGGTTGCATCGCTTTTAACAGTGAAACGATTGACCGTGGGACCTAATTGAACTGATTTTGGACTTCGACCTTATAAATATGATAAATGATTCAAATGGACTCCAAGAATTAACATTCTTCTCACCTTGGTATGACTGCTGGAACTCCGCAGTTACACTGGACGCTCTGTTAGCTCTTTATTTAAATATTTAGTTCGATAAGTCATTTTTTACAGTGGGACCAATCCAAGCCGTTACGCGCGCTGAAGAAATAGAGACATTTTCAAAAACTACATTTTATAGACTTTCTAACGGTATCAGTCCGTTTGAGTTACAACGTTTGCGTCACATATTCGTACCAACATGTATTTAGCGATACTTTTCCGATATTACTAGGTTGCATCGCTTTTAAAAGTGAAACGATTGACCATGGGATCTAATTGAACTGATTTTGGACTTTGACCTTATAAATGTGATAAATGAGACAAATGGACTCCAGAATTAACATTCTTCTCACTTTGGTATGACTGCTGGAACTCCGCAGTTACACTGGACGCTCTGTTAGCTCTTTATTTAAATATTTAGTTCGATAAGTCATTTTTTACAGTGGGACCAATCCAAGTCGTTAGCGCGCGCTAAAGAAATAGAGACATTTTCAAAAACTACATTTTATAGACTTTCTAACGGTATCAGTCCGTTTGAGTTACAACGTTTGCGTCACATATTCGTACCAACATGTATTTAGCGATATTTTTCCGATATTACTAGGTTGCATCGCTTTTAAAAGTGAAACGATTGACCGTGGGACCTAATTGAACTGATTTTGGACTTTGACCTTATAAATGTGATAAATGAGACAAATGAACTCCAAGAATTAACATTCTTCTCATTTGGTATGACTGCTGGAACTCCGCAGTTACACTGGACGCTCTGTTAGCTCTTTATTTAAATATTTAGTTCGATAAGTCATTTTTTACAGTGGGACTAATCCAAGCCGTTATCGCGCGCTGAAGAAATAGAGATAGTTTCAAAAACTACATTTCATTGACTTTCTAACGGTATCAGTCCGTTTGAGTTAGAACGGTTGCGTCACATATTCGTACCAACATGTATTTAGACATATTTTTGCGATATTACTAGGTTGCATCGCTTTTAAAAGTGAAACTATTGACCGTGGGACCTAATTGAACTGATTTTGGACTTTGACCTCATAAATGTGATAAATGAGACAAATGGACTCCAAGAATTAACATTCTTCTCACTTGGTATGACTGCTGGAACTCCGCAGTTACACTGGACGCTCTGTTAGCTCTTTATTTAAATATTTAGTTCGATAAGTCATTTTTTACAGTGGGACCAATCCAAGCCGTTACGCGCGCTGAAGAAATAGAGACAGTTTTCAAAAACTACATTTATTGACTTTCTAACGGTATCAGTCCGTTTGAGTTACAACGGTTGCGTCACATATTCGTACCAACATGTATTTAGCGTTATTTTTCCGATATTACTAGGTTGCATCGCTTTTAACAGTGAAACGATTGACCGTGGGACCTAATTGAACTGATTTTGGACTTGACCTTATAAATGTGATAAATGACAAATGGACTCCAAGAATTAACATTCTTCTCACTTGGTATGACTGCTGGAACTCCGCAGTTACACTGGACGCTCTGTTAGCTCTTTATTTAAATATTTAGTTCGATAAGTCATTTTTTACAGTGGGACCAATCCAAGCCGTTAGCGCGCGCTGAAGAAATAGAGACATTTTCAAAAACTACATTTTATTGACTTTCTAACGGTATCAGTCCGTTTGAGTTACAACGTTTGCGTCACATATTCGTACCAACATGTATTTAGCGATATTTTTCCGATATTACTAGGTTGAATCGCTTTTAAAAGTGAAACGATTGACCGTGGGATCTAATTGAACTGATTTTGAACTTTGACCTTATAAATGTGATAAATGAGACAAATGGACTTCAAGAATTAACATTCTTCTCACTTTGGTATGACTGCTGGAACTCCGCAGTTACACTGGACGCTCTGTTAGCTCTTTATTTAAATATTTAGTTCGATAAGTCATTTTTTACAGTGGGACCAATCCAAGCCGTTAGCGCGCGCTGAAGAAATAGAGACATTTTCAAAAACTACATTTTATAAACTTTCTAACGGTATCAGTCCGTTTGAGGTACAACGTTTGCGTCACATATTCGTACCAACATGTATTTAGCGTTATTTTTCCGATATTACTAGGTTGCATCGCTTTTAAAGTGAAACGATTGACCGTGGGACCTAATTGAACTGATTTTGGACTTGACCTTATAAATGTGATAAATGAGACAAATGGACTCCAAGAATTAACATTCTTCTCACTTGGTATGACTGCTGGAACTCCGCAGTTACACTGGACGCTCTGTTAGCTCTTTATTTAAATATTTAGTTCGATAAGTCATTTTTTACAGTGGGACCAATCCAAGCCGTTAGCGCGCGCTGAAGAAATAGAGACATTTTCAAAAACTACATTTTATAGACTTTCTAACGGTATCAGTCCGTTTGAGTTACAACGTTTGCGTCACATATTCGTACCAACATGTATTTAGCGATATTTTTCCGATATTACTAGGTTGCATCGCTTTTAAAGTGAAACGATTGACCGTGGGACCTAATTGAACTGATTTTGGACTTGACCTTATAAATATGATAAATGAGACAAATGGACTCCAAGAATTAACATTCTTCTCACTTTGGTATGACTGCTGGAACTCCGCAGTTACACTGGACGCTCTGTTAGCTCTTTATTTAAATATTTAGTTCGATGTCATTTTTTACAGTGGGACCAATCCAAGCCGTTAGCGCGCGCTAAGAAATAGAGATATTTTCAAAAACTACATTTTATAGACTTTCTAACGGTATCAGTCCGTTTGAGTTACAACGGTTGCGTCACATATTCGTACCAACATGTATTTAGCGTATTTTCCGATATTACTAGGTTGCATCGCTTTTAAAGTGAAACGATTGACCATGGACTAATTGAACTGATTTTGGACTTTGACCTTATAAATGTGATAAATGAGACAAATGGACTCCAAGAATTAACATTCTTCTCACTTTGGTATGACTGCTGGAACTCCGCAGTTACACTGGACGCTCTGTTAGCTCTTTATTTAAATATTTAGTTCGATAAGTCATTTTTTACAGTGGGACCAATCCAAGCGTTAGCGCGCGCTGAAGAAATAGAGACATTTCAAAAACTACATTTATAGACTTTCTAACGGTATCAGTCCGTTTGAGTTACAACGGTTGCGTCACATATTCGTACCAACATGTATTTAGCGTTATTTTTCCGATATTACTAGGTTGCATCGCTTTTAACAGTGAAACGATTGACCGTGGGACCTAATTGAACTGATTTTGGACTTCGACCTTATAAATATGATAAATGATTCAAATGGACTCCAAGAATTAACATTCTTCTCACTTGGTATGACTGCTGGAACTCCGCAGTTACACTGGACGCTCTGTTAGCTCTTTATTTAAATATTTAGT
>JASGCC010004019.1:0-21540 GCA_030067915.1 Hydractinia echinata | reverse complement strand
CAATGGACTGCGACGTCCAAGTCGTTTTCCCTGGCGCCTGGTTATAAACACCGTACTACATGCACAGGCCTCTAAAGACTGTAATATGGCCTTTTGCGGCCTAATAAAGGCCTTACACGTAAATCACGTGCTTCCACGTGCCTGCGCAGGTTACATCGGTCTAGTCCTTCCAGTCTTAATGGACTACGACGTCCCAAGTCGTTTTCCTGGCGCCATGGCCTTAGAACACCGTCAACTACATGCACAGGCCTCTAAAGACTGTAATATGGCCTTTTGCGGCCTAATAAAAGCCTTACACGTAAATCACGTGCTTCCACGTGCCTGCGCAGGTTACCATCGGTCTAGTCCTTCCACTCTCAATGGACTGCGACGTCCCAAGTCGTTTTCCCTGCGCCGTGGCCTTATAACACCGTCAACTACATGCACAGGCCTCTAAAGGCTGTAATATGGCCTTTTGCGGCCTAATAAAAGCCTTACACGTAAATCACGTGCTTCCACGTGCCTGCGCAGGTTACCATCGGTCTAGTCCTTCCACTCTCAATGGACTGCGACGTCCCAAGTCGTTTTCCCTGGCGCCATGGCCTTAGAACACCGTCAACTACATGCACAGGCCTCTAAAGCTGTAATATGGCCTTTTGCTGCCTAATAAAAGCCTTACACGTAAATCACGTGCTTCCACGTGCCTGCGCAGGTTACATCGGTCTAGTCCTTCCACTCTCAATGGACTGCGACGTCCCAAGTCGTTTTCCCTGGCGCCATGGCCTTAACACCGTCAACTACATGCACAGGCCTCTAAAGACTGTAATATGGCCTTTTGCGGCCTAATAAAAGCCTTACACGTAAATCACGTGCTTCCACGTGCCTGCGCAGGTTACCATCGGTCTAGTCCTTCCACTCTCAATGGACTGCGACCCAAGTCGTTTTCCCTGGCGCCATGGCCTTAGAACACCGTCAACTACATGCACAGGCCTCTAAAGGCTGTAATATGGCCTTTTGCTGCCTAATAAAGCCTTACACGTAAATCACGTGTTCCACGTGCCTGCGCAGGTTACATCGGTCTAGTCCTTCCACTCTCAATGGACTGCGACGTCCCAAGTCGTTTTCCCTGGCGCCGTGGTCTTATAACACCGTCAACTACATGCACAGGCCTCTAAAGCTGTAATATGGCCTTTTGCTGCCTAATAAAAGCCTTACACGTAAATCACGTGCTTCCACGTGCCTGCGCAGGTTACATCGGTCTAGTCCTTCCACTCTCAATGGACTGCGACGTCCCAAGTCGTTTTCCCTGGCGCCATGGCCTTAGAACACCGTCAACTACATGCACAGGCCTCTAAAGACTGTAATATGGCCTTTTGCGGCCTAATAAAAGCCTTACACGTAAATCACGTGCTTCCACGTGCCTGCGCAGGTTACCATCGGTCTAGTCCTTCCACTCTCAATGGACTGCGACGTCCCAAGTCGTTTTCCCTGGCGCCATGGCCTTTAGAACACCGTCAACTACATGCACAGGCCTCTAAAGACTGTAATATGGCCTTTTGCGGCCTAATAAAGCCTTACACGTAAATCACGTGCTTCCACGTGCCTGCGCAGGTTACCATCGGTCTAGTCCTTCCACTCTCAATGGACTGCGACGTCCCAAGTCGTTTTCCCTGGCGCCATGGCCTTAGAACACCGTCAACTACATGCACAGGCCTCTAAAGACTGTAATATGGCCTTTTGCGGCCTAATAAAGCCTTACACGTAAATCACGTGCTTCCACGTGCCTGCGCAGGTTACCATCGGTCTAGTCCTTCCACTCTCAATGGACTGCGACGTCCAAGTCGTTTTCCCTGGCGCCATGGCCTTAGAACACCGTCTACTACGTGCACAGGCCTCTAAAGCTGTAATATGGCCTTTTGCTGCCTAATAAAGCCTTACACGTAAATCACGTGCTTCCACGTGCCTGCGCAGGTTACCATCGGTCTAGTCCTTCCACTCTCAATGGACTGCGACGTCCAAGTCGTTTTCCCTGGCGCCATGGCCTTAGAACACCGTCTACTACGTGCACAGGCCTCTAAAGGCTGTAATATGGCCTTTTGCTGCCTAAAAAAGCCTTACACGTAAATCACGTGCTTCCACGTGCCTGCGCAGGTTACATCGGTCTAGTCCTTCCACTCTCAATGGACTGCGACGTCCCAAGTCGTTTTCCCTGGCGCCATGGCCTTATAACACCGTCAACTACATGCACAGGCCTCTAAAGCTGTAATATGGCCTTTTGCTGCCTAATAAAAGCCTTACACGTAAATCACGTGCTTCCACGTGCCTGCGCAGGTTACCATCGGTCTAGTCCTTCCACTCTCAATGGACTGCGACGTCCAAGTCGTTTTCCCTGGCGCCATGGCCTTAGAACACCGTCTACATGCACAGGCCTCTAAAGCTGTAATATGGCCTTTTGCTGCCTAATAAAAGCCTTACACGTAAATCACGTGCTTCCACGTGCCTGCGCAGGTTACCATCGGTCTAGTCCTTCCACTCTCAATGGACTGCGACGTCCCAAGTCGTTTTCCCTGGCGCCATGGCCTTAACACCGTCAACTACATGCACAGGCCTCTAAAGGCTGTAATATGGCCTTTTGCGGCCTAATAAAAGCCTTACACGTAAATCACGTGCTTCCACGTGCCTGCGCAGGTTACCATCGGTCTAGTCCTTCCACTCTCAATGGACTGCGACGTCCCAAGTCGTTTTCCCTGGCGCCTGGCTTATAGAACACCGTCAACTACATGCACAGGCCTCTAAAGGCTGTAATATGGCCTTTTGCTGCCTAATAAAAGCCTTACACGTAAATCACGTGGTTCCACGTGCCTGCGCAGGTTACATCGGTCTAGTCCTTCCACTCTCAATGGACTGCGACGTCCCAAGTCGTTTTCCCTGGCGCCATGGCCTTAGAACACCGTCTACTACGTGCACAGGCCTCTAAAGGCTGTAATATGGCCTTTTGCTGCCTAATAAAAGCCTTACACGTAAATCACGTGCTTCCACGTGCCTGCGCAGGTTACATCGGTCTAGTCCTTCCACTCTCAATGGACTGCGACGTCCCAAGTCGTTTTCCCTGGCGCCATGGCCTTAGAACACCGTCAACTACATGCACAGGCCTCTAAAGCTGTAATATGGCCTTTTGCTGCCTAATAAAGCCTTACACGTAAATCACGTGCTTCCACGTGCCTGCGCAGGTTACCATCGGTCTAGTCCTTCCACTCTCAATGGACTGCGACGTCCCAAGTCGTTTTCCCTGGCGCCATGGCCTTAGAACACCGTCAACTACATGCACAGGCCTCTAAAGGCTGTAATATGGCCTTTTGCTGCCTAATAAAAGCCTTACACGTAAATCACGTGCTTCCACGTGCCTGCGCAGGTTACCATCGGTCTAGTCCTTCCACTCTCAATGGACTGCGACGTCCAAGTCGTTTTCCCTGGCGCCATGGCCTTAACACCGTCAACTACATGCACAGGCCTCTAAAGCTGTAATATGGCCTTTTGCGGCCTAATAAAAGCCTTACACGTAAATCACGTGCTTCCACGTGCCTGCGCAGGTTACCATCGGTCTAGTCCTTCCACTCTCAATGGACTGCGACGTCCCAAGTCGTTTTCCCTGGCGCCATGGCCTTAGAACACCGTCAACTACATGCACAGGCCTCTAAAGCTGTAATATGGCCTTTTGCGGCCTAATAAAAGCCTTACACGTAAATCACGTGCTTCCACGTGCCTGCGCAGGTTACCATCGGTCTAGTCCTTCCACTCTCAATGGACTGCGACGTCCCAAGTCGTTTTCCCTGGCGCCATGGCCTTAGAACACCGTACTACATGCACAGGCCTCTAAAGACTGTAATATGGCCTTTTGCTGCCTAATAAAGCCTTACACGTAAATCACGTGCTTCCACGTGCCTGCGCAGGTTACCATCGGTCTAGTCCTTCCACTCTCAATGGACTGCGACGTCCAAGTCGTTTTCCCTGGCGCCATGGCCTTAGAACACCGTCTACTACGTGCACAGGCCTCTAAAAGCTGTAATATGGCCTTTTGCTGCCTAATAAAAGCCTTACACGTAAATCACGTGCTTCCACGTGCCTGCGCAGGTTACCATCGGTCTAGTCCTTCCACTCTCAATGGACTGCGACGTCCCAAGTCGTTTTCCCTGGCGCCATGGCCTTAGAACACCGTCTACTACGTGCACAGGCCTCTAAAGGCTGTAATATGGCCTTTTGCTGCCTAATAAAAGCCTTACACGTAAATCACGTGTTCCACGTGCCTGCGCAGGTTACATCGGTCTAGTCCTTCCACTCTCAATGGACTGCGACGTCCCAAGTCGTTTTCCCTGGCGCCATGGCCTTAGAACACCGTCAACTACATGCACAGGCCTCTAAAGGCTGTAATATGGCCTTTTGCTGCCTAATAAAAGCCTTACACGTAAATCACGGTTCCACGTGCCTGCGCAGGTTACCATCGGTCTAGTCCTTCCACTCTCAATGGACTGCGACGTCCCAAGTCGTTTTCCCTGGCGCCATGGCCTTATAACACCGTCAACTACATGCACAGGCCTCTAAAGACTGTAATATGGCCTTTTGCGGCCTAATAAAAGCCTTACACGTAAATCACGTGCTTCCACGTGCCTGCGCAGGTTACCATCGGTCTAGTCCTTCCACTCTCAATGGACTGCGACGTCCCAAGTCGTTTTCCCTGGCGCCATGGCCTTAGAACACCGTCAACTACATGCACAGGCCTCTAAAGGCTGTAATATGGCCTTTTGCTGCCTAATAAAAGCCTTACACGTAAATCACGTGCTTCCACGTGCCTGCGCAGGTTACCATCGGTCTAGTCCTTCCACTCTCAATGGACTGCGACGTCCCAAGTCGTTTTCTCTGGCGCCATGGCCTTAGAACACCGTCAACTACATGCACAGGCCTCTAAAGCTGTAATATGGCCTTTTGCGGCCTAATAAAAGCCTTACACGTAAATCACGTGCTTCCACGTGCCTGCGCAGGTTACATCGGTCTAGTCCTTCCACTCTCAATGGACTGCGACGTCCAAGTCGTTTTCCCTGGCGCCATGGCCTTAGAACACCGTCAACTACATGCACAGGCCTCTAAAGCTGTAATATGGCCTTTTGCTGCCTAATAAAAGCCTTACACGTAAATCACGTGCTTCCACGTGCCTGCGCAGGTTACATCGGTCTAGTCCTTCCACTCTCAATGGACTGCGACGTCCCAAGTCGTTTTCCCTGGCGCCATGGCCTTAGAACACCGTCAACTACATGCACAGGCCTCTAAAGCTGTAATATGGCCTTTTGCTGCCTAATAAAAGCCTTACACGTAAATCACGTGCTTCCACGTGCCTGCGCAGGTTACATCGGTCTAGTCCTTCCACTCTCAATGGACTGCGACGTCCAAGTCGTTTTCCCTGGCGCCGTGGCCTTAACACCGTCAACTACATGCACAGGCCTCTAAAGACTGTAATATGGCCTTTTGCGGCCTAATAAAGCCTTACACGTAAATCACGTGCTTCCACGTGCCTGCGCAGGTTACCATCGGTCTAGTCCTTCCACTCTCAATGGACTGCGACGTCCAAGTCGTTTTCCCTGGCGCCATGGCCTTAGAACACCGTCAACTACATGCACAGGCCTCTAAAGCTGTAATATGGCCTTTTGCGGCCTAATAAAGGCCTTACACGTAAATCACGTGCTTCCACGTGCCTGCGCAGGTTACCATCGGTCTAGTCCTTCCACTCTCAATGGACTGCGACGTCCCAAGTCGTTTTCCCTGGCGCCATGGCCTTAGAACACCGTCAACTACATGCACAGGCCTCTAAAGGCTGTAATATGGCCTTTTGCGGCCTAATAAAGCCTTACACGTAAATCACGTGCTTCCACGTGCCTGCGCAGGTTACCATCGGTCTAGTCCTTCCACTCTCAATGGACTGCGACGTCCAAGTCGTTTTCCCTGGCGCCATGGCCTTAGAACACCGTCTACTACGTGCACAGGCCTCTAAAGGCTGTAATATGGCCTTTTGCTGCCTAATAAAAGCCTTACACGTAAATCACGTGCTTCCACGTGCCTGCGCAGGTTACATCGGTCTAGTCCTTCCACTCTCAATGGACTGCGACGTCCAAGTCGTTTTCCCTGGCGCCATGGCCTTAGAACACCGTCAACTACATGCACAGGCCTCTAAAGACTGTAATATGGCCTTTTGCGGCCTAATAAAGCCTTACACGTAAATCACGTGCTTCCACGTGCCTGCGCAGGTTACATCGGTCTAGTCCTTCCACTCTCAATGGACTGCGACGTCCAAGTCGTTTTCCCTGGCGCCATGGCCTTAGAACACCGTCAACTACATGCACAGGCCTCTAAAGACTGTAATATGGCCTTTTGCTGCCTAATAAAGCCTTACACGTAAATCACGTGCTTCCACGTGCCTGCGCAGGTTACCATCGGTCTAGTCCTTCCACTCTCAATGGACTGCGACGTCCAAGTCGTTTTCCCTGGCGCCTGGTCTTATAACACCGTCAACTACATGCACAGGCCTCTAAAGCTGTAATATGGCCTTTTGCTGCCTAATAAAGCCTTACACGTAAATCACGTGCTTCCACGTGCCTGCGCAGGTTACCATCGGTCTAGTCCTTCCACTCTCAATGGACTGCGACGTCCCAAGTCGTTTTCCCTGGCGCCATGGCCTTAGAACACCGTCAACTACATGCACAGGCCTCTAAAGACTGTAATATGGCCTTTTGCGGCCTAATAAAGCCTTACACGTAAATCACGTGCTTCCACGTGCCTGCGCAGGTTACCATCGGTCTAGTCCTTCCACTCTCAATGGACTGCGACGTCCCAAGTCGTTTTCCCTGGCGCCATGGCCTTAGAACACCGTCTACTACGTGCACAGGCCTCTAAAGCTGTAATATGGCCTTTTGCTGCCTAATAAAGCCTTACACGTAAATCACGTGCTTCCACGTGCCTGCGCAGGTTACCATCGGTCTAGTCCTTCCACTCTCAATGGACTGCGACGTCCCAAGTCGTTTTCCCTGGCCGCCATGGCTTATAACACCGTCAACTACATGCACAGGCCTCTAAGGCTGTAATATGGCCTTTTGCTGCCTAATAAAGCCTTACACGTAAATCACGTGCTTCCACGTGCCTGCGCAGGTTACCATCGGTCTAGTCCTTCCACTCTCAATGGACTGCGACGTCCAAGTCGTTTTCCCTGGCGCCATGGCCTTAGAACACCGTCAACTACATGCACAGGCCTCTAAAGCTGTAATATGGCCTTTTGCTGCCTAATAAAGCCTTACACGTAAATCACGTGCTTCCACGTGCCTGCGCAGGTTACCATCGGTCTAGTCCTTCCACTCTCAATGGACTGCGACGTCCCAAGTCGTTTTCCCTGGCGCCATGGCCTTAGAACACCGTCAACTACATGCACAGGCCTCTAAAGACTGTAATATGGCCTTTTGCGGCCTAATAAAGCCTTACACGTAAATCACGTGCTTCCACGTGCCTGCGCAGGTTACCATCGGTCTAGTCCTTCCACTCTCAATGGACTGCGACGTCCAAGTCGTTTTCCCTGGCGCCATGGCCTTAGAACACCGTCAACTACATGCACAGGCCTCTAAAGCTGTAATATGGCCTTTTGCGGCCTAATAAAAGCCTTACACGTAAATCACGTGCTTCCACGTGCCTGCGCAGGTTACCATCGGTCTAGTCCTTCCACTCTCAATGGACTGCGACGTCCCAAGTCGTTTTCCCTGGCGCCATGGCCTTAGAACACCGTCAACTACATGCACAGGCCTCTAAAGCTGTAATATGGCCTTTTGCGGCCTAATAAAGCCTTACACGTAAATCACGTGCTTCCACGTGCCTGCGCAGGTTACCATCGGTCTAGTCCTTCCACTCTCAATGGACTGCGACGTCCAAGTCGTTTTCCCTGGCGCCATGGCCTTAGAACACCGTCAACTACATGCACAGGCCTCTAAAGCTGTAATATGGCCTTTTGCTGCCTAATAAAAGCCTTACACGTAAATCACGTGCTTCCACGTGCCTGCGCAGGTTACCATCGGTCTAGTCCTTCCACTCTCAATGGACTGCGACGTCCAAGTCGTTTTCCCTGGCGCCATGCCTTAGAACACCGTCAACTACATGCACAGGCCTCTAAAGGCTGTAATATGGCCTTTTGCGGCCTAATAAAAGCCTTACACGTAAATCACGTGCTTCCACGTGCCTGCGCAGGTTACCATCGGTCTAGTCCTTCCACTCTCAATGGACTGCGACGTCCCAAGTCGTTTTCCCTGGCGCCATGGCCTTAGAACACCGTCAACTACATGCACAGGCCTCTAAAGACTGTAATATGGCCTTTTGCGGCCTAATAAAGCCTTACACGTAAATCACGTGCTTCCACGTGCCTGCGCAGGTTACATCGGTCTAGTCCTTCCACTCTCAATGGACTGCGACGTCCCAAGTCGTTTTCCCTGGCGCCATGGCCTTAGAACACCGTCAACTACATGCACAGGCCTCTAAAGCTGTAATATGGCCTTTTGCGGCCTAATAAAGCCTTACACGTAAATCACGTGCTTCCACGTGCCTGCGCAGGTTACCATCGGTCTAGTCCTTCCACTCTCAATGGACTGCGACGTCCCAAGTCGTTTTCCCTGGCGCCATGGCCTTAGAACACCGTCAACTACATGCACAGGCCTCTAAAGCTGTAATATGGCCTTTTGCGGCCTAATAAAGCCTTACACGTAAATCACGTGCTTCCACGTGCCTGCGCAGGTTACCATCGGTCTAGTCCTTCCACTCTCAATGGACTGCGACGTCCAAGTCGTTTTCCCTGGCGCCATGGCCTTAGAACACCGTCAACTACATGCACAGGCCTCTAAAGCTGTAATATGGCCTTTTGCTGCCTAATAAAAGCCTTACACGTAAATCACGTGCTTCCACGTGCCTGCGCAGGTTACCATCGGTCTAGTCCTTCCACTCTCAATGGACTGCGACGTCCCAAGTCGTTTTCCCTGGCGCCATGGCCTTAGAACACCGTCAACTACATGCACAGGCCTCTAAAGACTGTAATATGGCCTTTTGCGGCCTAATAAAGCCTTACACGTAAATCACGTGCTTCCACGTGCCTGCGCAGGTTACCATCGGTCTAGTCCTTCCACTCTCAATGGACTGCGACGTCCCAAGTCGTTTTCCCTGGCGCCATGGCCTTAGAACACCGTCAACTACATGCACAGGCCTCTAAAGCTGTAATATGGCCTTTTGCTGCCTAATAAAAGCCTTACACGTAAATCACGTGCTTCCACGTGCCTGCGCAGGTTACATCGGTCTAGTCCTTCCACTCTCAATGGACTGCGACGTCCCAAGTCGTTTTCCCTGGCGCCATGGCCTTAGAACACCGTCAACTACATGCACAGGCCTCTAAAGCTGTAATATGGCCTTTTGCGGCCTAATAAAGCCTTACACGTAAATCACGTGCTTCCACGTGCCTGCGCAGGTTACATCGGTCTAGTCCTTCCACTCTCAATGGACTGCGACGTCCCAAGTCGTTTTCCCTGGCGCCATGGCCTTATAACACCGTCAACTACATGCACAGGCCTCTAAAGCTGTAATATGGCCTTTTGCGGCCTAATAAAGCCTTACACGTAAATCACGTGCTTCCACGTGCCTGCGCAGGTTACCATCGGTCTAGTCCTTCCACTCTCAATGGACTGCGACGTCCCAAGTCGTTTTCCCTGGCGCCATGGCCTTAGAACACCGTCAACTACATGCACAGGCCTCTAAAGACTGTAATATGGCCTTTTGCTGCCTAATAAAGCCTTACACGTAAATCACGTGCTTCCACGTGCCTGCGCAGGTTACCATCGGTCTAGTCCTTCCACTCTCAATGGACTGCGACGTCCAAGTCGTTTTCCCTGGCGCCATGGCCTTAGAACACCGTCAACTACATGCACAGGCCTCTAAAGGCTGTAATATGGCCTTTTGCTGCCTAATAAAAGCCTTACACGTAAATCACGTGCTTCCACGTGCCTGCGCAGGTTACCATCGGTCTAGTCCTTCCACTCTCAATGGACTGCGACGTCCCAAGTCGTTTTCCCTGGCGCCATGGCCTTAGAACACCGTACTACGTGCACAGGCCTCTAAAGACTGTAATATGGCCTTTTGCTGCCTAATAAAGCCTTACACGTAAATCACGTGCTTCCACGTGCCTGCGCAGGTTACCATCGGTCTAGTCCTTCCACTCTCAATGGACTGCGACGTCCAAGTCGTTTTCCCTGGCGCCATGGCCTTAGAACACCGTCAACTACATGCACAGGCCTCTAAAGACTGTAATATGGCCTTTTGCGGCCTAATAAAGCCTTACACGTAAATCACGTGCTTCCACGTGCTGCGCAGGTTACCATCGGTCTAGTCCTTCCACTCTCAATGGACTGCGACGTCCCAAGTCGTTTTCCCTGGCGCCATGGCCTTAGAACACCGTCTACTACATGCACAGGCCTCTAAAGCTGTAATATGGCCTTTTGCGGCCTAATAAAGCCTTACACGTAAATCACGTGCTTCCACGTGCCTGCGCAGGTTACCATCGGTCTAGTCCTTCCACTCTCAATGGACTGCGACGTCCAAGTCGTTTTCCCTGGCGCCATGGCCTTAGAACACCGTCAACTACATGCACAGGCCTCTAAAGCTGTAATATGGCCTTTTGCGGCCTAATAAAGCCTTACACGTAAATCACGTGCTTCCACGTGCCTGCGCAGGTTACATCGGTCTAGTCCTTCCACTCTCAATGGACTGCGACGTCCCAAGTCGTTTTCCCTGGCGCCATGGCCTTAGAACACCGTCTACTACATGCACAGGCCTCTAAAGCTGTAATATGGCCTTTTGCTGCCTAATAAAGCCTTACACGTAAATCACGTGCTTCCACGTGCCTGCGCAGGTTACCATCGGTCTAGTCCTTCCACTCTCAATGGACTGCGACGTCCCAAGTCGTTTTCCCTGGCGCCATGGCCTTAGAACACCGTCAACTACATGCACAGGCCTCTAAAGCTGTAATATGGCCTTTTGCGGCCTAATAAAAGCCTTACACGTAAATCACGTGCTTCCACGTGCCTGCGCAGGTTACATCGGTCTAGTCCTTCCACTCTCAATGGACTGCGACGTCCAAGTCGTTTTCCCTGGCGCCATGGCCTTAGAACACCGTCAACTACATGCACAGGCCTCTAAAGACTGTAATATGGCCTTTTGCTGCCTAATAAAAGCCTTACACGTAAATCACGTGTTCCACGTGCCTGCGCAGGTTACCATCGGTCTAGTCCTTCCACTCTCAATGGACTGCGACGTCCAAGTCGTTTTCCCTGGCGCCGTGGTCTTATAACACCGTCAACTACATGCACAGGCCTCTAAAGACTGTAATATGGCCTTTTGGCCTAATAAAGGCCTTACACGTAAATCACGTGCTTCCACGTGCCTGCGCAGGTTACCATCGGTCTAGTCCTTCCACTCTCAATGGACTGCGACGTCCAAGTCGTTTTCCCTGGCGCCATGGCCTTAGAACACCGTCAACTACATGCACAGGCCTCTAAAGCTGTAATATGGCCTTTTGCTGCCTAATAAAGCCTTACACGTAAATCACGTGCTTCCACGTGCCTGCGCAGGTTACATCGGTCTAGTCCTTCCACTCTCAATGGACTGCGACGTCCCAAGTCGTTTTCCCTGGCGCCATGGCCTTAGAACACCGTCTACTACATGCACAGGCCTCTAAAGGCTGTAATATGGCCTTTTGCTGCCTAATAAAAGCCTTACACGTAAATCACGTGCTTCCACGTGCCTGCGCAGGTTACATCGGTCTAGTCCTTCCACTCTCAATGGACTGCGACGTCCAAGTCGTTTTCCCTGGCGCCATGGCCTTAGAACACCGTCAACTACATGCACAGGCCTCTAAAGACTGTAATATGGCCTTTTGCGGCCTAATAAAAGCCTTACACGTAAATCACGTGCTTCCACGTGCCTGCGCAGGTTACCATCGGTCTAGTCCTTCCACTCTCAATGGACTGCGACGTCCCAAGTCGTTTTCCCTGGCGCCATGGCCTTATAACACCGTCAACTACATGCACAGGCCTCTAAAGACTGTAATATGGCCTTTTGCGGCCTAAAAAGCCTTACACGTAAATCACGTGCTTCCACGTGCCTGCGCAGGTTACCATCGGTCTAGTCCTTCACTCTCAATGGACTGCGACGTCCCAAGTCGTTTTCCCTGGCGCCATGGCCTTAGAACACCGTCAACTACATGCACAGGCCTCTAAAGACTGTAATATGGCCTTTTGCGGCCTAAAAGCCTTACACGTAAATCACGTGCTTCCACGTGCCTGCGCAGGTTACCATCGGTCTAGTCCTTCCACTCTCAATGGACTGCGACGTCCAAGTCGTTTTCCCTGGCGCCATGGCCTTAGAACACCGTCTACTACATGCACAGGCCTCTAAAGCTGTAATATGGCCTTTTGCTGCCTAATAAAAGCCTTACACGTAAATCACGTGCTTCCACGTGCCTGCGCAGGTTACATCGGTCTAGTCCTTCCACTCTCAATGGACTGCGACGTCCCAAGTCGTTTTCCCTGGCGCCATGGCCTTAGAACACCGTCAACTACATGCACAGGCCTCTAAAGACTGTAATATGGCCTTTTGCGGCCTAATAAAGCCTTACACGTAAATCACGTGCTTCCACGTGCCTGCGCAGGTTACCATCGGTCTAGTCCTTCCACTCTCAATGGACTGCGACGTCCCAAGTCGTTTTCCCTGGCGCCATGGCCTTAGAACACCGTCAACTACATGCACAGGCCTCTAAAGACTGTAATATGGCCTTTTGCGGCCTAATAAAGCCTTACACGTAAATCACGTGCTTCCACGTGCCTGCGCAGGTTACCATCGGTCTAGTCCTTCCACTCTCAATGGACTGCGACGTCCCAAGTCGTTTTCCCTGGCGCCATGGCCTTTAGAACACCGTCAACTACATGCACAGGCCTCTAAAGGCTGTAATATGGCCTTTTGCTGCCTAATAAAGCCTTACACGTAAATCACGTGCTTCCACGTGCCTGCGCAGGTTACCATCGGTCTAGTCCTTCCACTCTCAATGGACTGCGACGTCCCAAGTCGTTTTCCCTGGCGCCATGGCCTTAGAACACCGTCTACATGCACAGGCCTCTAAAGACTGTAATATGGCCTTTTGCGGCCTAATAAAGCCTTACACGTAAATCACGTGCTTCCACGTGCCTGCGCAGGTTACATCGGTCTAGTCCTTCCACTCTCAATGGACTGCGACGTCCCAAGTCGTTTTCCCTGGCGCCATGGCCTTAGAACACCGTCAACTACATGCACAGGCCTCTAAAGACTGTAATATGGCCTTTTGCGGCCTAATAAAGCCTTACACGTAAATCACGTGCTTCCACGTGCCTGCGCAGGTTACCATCGGTCTAGTCCTTCCACTCTCAATGGACTGCGACGTCCCAAGTCGTTTTCCCTGGCGCCATGGCCTTAGAACACCGTCAACTACATGCACAGGCCTCTAAAGCTGTAATATGGCCTTTTGCTGCCTAATAAAGCCTTACACGTAAATCACGTGCTTCCACGTGCCTGCGCAGGTTACCATCGGTCTAGTCCTTCCACTCTCAATGGACTGCGACGTCCCAAGTCGTTTTCCCTGGCGCCATGGCCTTAGAACACCGTCAACTACATGCACAGGCCTCTAAACTGTAATATGGCCTTTTGCTGCCTAATAAAAGCCTTACACGTAAATCACGTGCTTCCACGTGCCTGCGCAGGTTACATCGGTCTAGTCCTTCCACTCTCAATGGACTGCGACGTCCAAGTCGTTTTCCCTGGCGCCATGGCCTTAACACCGTCAACTACATGCACAGGCCTCTAAAGCTGTAATATGGCCTTTTGCTGCCTAATAAAAGCCTTACACGTAAATCACGTGCTTCCACGTGCCTGCGCAGGTTACCATCGGTCTAGTCCTTCCACTCTCAATGGACTGCGACGTCCCAAGTCGTTTTCCCTGGCGCCATGGCCTTTAGAACACCGTCAACTACATGCACAGGCCTCTAAAGCTGTAATATGGCCTTTTGCTGCCTAATAAAAGCCTTACACGTAAATCACGTGCTTCCACGTGCCTGCGCAGGTTACCATCGGTCTAGTCCTTCCACTCTCAATGGACTGCGACGTCCCAAGTCGTTTTCCCTGGCGCCATGGCCTTAGAACACCGTCAACTACGTGCACAGGCCTCTAAAGCTGTAATATGGCCTTTTGCTGCCTAATAAAAGCCTTACACGTAAATCACGTGCTTCCACGTGCCTGCGCAGGTTACATCGGTCTAGTCCTTCCACTCTCAATGGACTGCGACGTCCAAGTCGTTTTCCCTGGCGCCATGGCCTTAGAACACCGTCAACTACATGCACAGGCCTCTAAAGACTGTAATATGGCCTTTTGCTGCCTAATAAAGCCTTACACGTAAATCACGTGCTTCCACGTGCCTGCGCAGGTTACATCGGTCTAGTCCTTCCACTCTCAATGGACTGCGACGTCCAAGTCGTTTTCCCTGGCGCCATGGCCTTAGAACACCGTCAACTACATGCACAGGCCTCTAAAGACTGTAATATGGCCTTTTGCTGCCTAATAAAAGCCTTACACGTAAATCACGTGCTTCCACGTGCCTGCGCAGGTTACATCGGTCTAGTCCTTCCACTCTCAATGGACTGCGACGTCCCAAGTCGTTTTCCCTGGCGCCATGGCCTTACAACACCGTCAACTACATGCACAGGCCTCTAAAGACTGTAATATGGCCTTTTGCGGCCTAATAAAGGCCTTACACGTAAATCACGTGCTTCCACGTGCCTGCGCAGGTTACCATCGGTCTAGTCCTTCCACTCTCAATGGACTGCGACGTCCCAAGTCGTTTTCCCTGGCGCCATGGCCTTAGAACACCGTCAACTACATGCACAGGCCTCTAAAGACTGTAATATGGCCTTTTGCGGCCTAATAAAGCCTTACACGTAAATCACGTGCTTCCACGTGCCTGCGCAGGTTACCATCGGTCTAGTCCTTCCACTCTCAATGGACTGCGACGTCCAAGTCGTTTTCCCTGGCGCCATGGCCTTAGAACACCGTCAACTACATGCACAGGCCTCTAAAGTCTGTAATATGGCCTTTTGCTGCCTAATAAAAGCCCTACACGTAAATCACGTGCTTCCACGTGCCTGCGCAGGTTACCATCGGTCTAGTCCTTCCACTCTCAATGGACTGCGACGTCCAACGTCGTTTTCACTGGCGCCATGGCCTTAGAACACCGTCAACTACATGCACAGGCCTCTAAAGACTGTAATATGGCCTTTTGCGGCCTAATAAAGCCTTACACGTAAATCACGTGCTTCCACGTGCCTGCGCAGGTTACCATCGGTCTAGTCCTTCCACTCTCAATGGACTGCGACGTCCCAAGTCGTTTTCCCTGGCGCCATGGCCTTAGAACACCGTCAACTACATGCACAGGCCTCTAAAGACTGTAATATGGCCTTTTGCGGCCTAATAAAGCCTTACACGTAAATCACGTGCTTCCACGCGCTGCGCAGGCCATCGGTCTAGTCCTTCCACTCTCAATGGACTGCGACGTCCCAAGTCGTTTTCCCTGGCGCCATGGCCTTAGAACACCGTCAACTACTGCACAGGCCTCTAAAGCTGTAATATGGCCTTTTGCTGCAATAAAGCCTTACACGTAAATCACGTGCTTCCACGTGCCTGCGCAGGTTACATCGGTCTAGTCCTTCCACTCTCAATGGACTGCGACGTCCCAAGTCGTTTTCCCTGGCGCCATGGCCTTAGAACACCGTCAACTACATGCACAGGCCTCTAAAGCTGTAATATGGCCTTTTGCGGCCTAATAAAAGCCTTACACGTAAATCACGTGCTTCCACGTGCCTGCGCAGGTTACCATCGGTCTAGTCCTTCCACTCTCAATGGACTGCGACGTCCCAAGTCGTTTTCCCTGGCGCCATGGCCTTAGAACACCGTCAACTACATGCACAGGCCTCTAAAGCTGTAATATGGCCTTTTGCGGCCTAATAAAGCCTTACACGTAAATCACGTGCTTCCACGTGCCTGCGCAGGTTACCATCGGTCTAGTCCTTCCACTCTCAATGGACTGCGACGTCCCAAGTCGTTTTCCCTGGCGCCATGGCCTTAGAACACCGTCAACTACATGCACAGGCCTCTAAAGACTGTAATATGGCCTTTTGCGGCCTAATAAAGCCTTACACGTAAATCACGTGCTTCCACGTGCCTGCGCAGGTTACCATCGGTCTAGTCCTTCCACTCTCAATGGACTGCGACGTCCAAGTCGTTTTCCCTGGCGCCATGGCCTTAGAACACCGTCAACTACATGCACAGGCCTCTAAAGCTGTAATATGGCCTTTTGCTGCCTAATAAAAGCCTTACACGTAAATCACGTGCTTCCACGTGCCTGCGCAGGTTACATCGGTCTAGTCCTTCCACTCTCAATGGACTGCGACGTCCAAGTCGTTTTCCCTGGCGCCATGGCCTTAGAACACCGTCAACTACATGCACAGGCCTCTAAAGCTGTAATATGGCCTTTTGCTGCCTAATAAAAGCCTTACACGTAAATCACGTGCTTCCACGTGCCTGCGCAGGTTACCATCGGTCTAGTCCTTCCACTCTCAATGGACTGCGACGTCCCAAGTCGTTTTCCCTGGCGCCATGGCCTTAGAACACCGTCAACTACATGCACAGGCCTCTAAAGACTGTAATATGGCCTTTTGCGGCCTAATAAAGCCTTACACGTAAATCACGTGCTTCCACGTGCCTGCGCAGGTTACCATCGGTCTAGTCCTTCCACTCTCAATGGACTGCGACGTCCAAGTCGTTTTCCCTGGCGCCATGGCCTTAGAACACCGTCTACTACATGCACAGGCCTCTAAAGCTGTAATATGGCCTTTTGCGGCCTAATAAAAGCCTTACACGTAAATCACGTGCTTCCACGTGCCTGCGCAGGTTACCATCGGTCTAGTCCTTCCACTCTCAATGGACTGCGACGTCCCAAGTCGTTTTCCCTGGCGCCATGGCCTTATAACACCGTCAACTACATGCACAGGCCTCTAAAGCTGTAATATGGCCTTTTGCGGCCTAATAAAGCCTTACACGTAAATCACGTGCTTCCACGTGCCTGCGCAGGTTACCATCGGTCTAGTCCTTCCACTCTCAATGGACTGCGACGTCCCAAGTCGTTTTCCCTGGCGCCATGGCCTTAGAACACCGTCAACTACATGCACAGGCCTCTAAAGACTGTAATATGGCCTTTTGCGGCCTAATAAAGCCTTACACGTAAATCACGTGCTTCCACGTGCCTGCGCAGGTTACCATCGGTCTAGTCCTTCCACTCTCAATGGACTGCGACGTCCCAAGTCGTTTTCCCTGGCGCCATGGCCTTAGAACACCGTCTACTACATGCACAGGCCTCTAAAGCTGTAATATGGCCTTTGCTGCTAATAAAGCCTTACACGTAAATCACGTGCTTCCACGTGCCTGCGCAGGTTACCATCGGTCTAGTCCTTCCACTCTCAATGGACTGCGACGTCCAAGTCGTTTTCCCTGGCGCCATGGCCTTAGAACACCGTCTACTACATGCACAGGCCTCTAAAGCTGTAATATGGCCTTTTGCTGCCTAATAAAGCCTTACACGTAAATCACGTGCTTCCACGTGCCTGCGCAGGTTACATCGGTCTAGTCCTTCCACTCTCAATGGACTGCGACGTCCCAAGTCGTTTTCCCTGGCGCCGTGGTCTTATAACACCGTCAACTACATGCACAGGCCTCTAAAGACTGTAATATGGCCTTTTGCGGCCTAATAAAGCCTTACACGTAAATCACGTGCTTCCACGTGCCTGCGCAGGTTACATCGGTCTAGTCCTTCCACTCTCAATGGACTGCGACGTCCCAAGTCGTTTTCCCTGGCGCCATGGCCTTAGAACACCGTCAACTACATGCACAGGCCTCTAAAGACTGTAATATGGCCTTTTGCGGCCTAATAAAGCCTTACACGTAAATCACGTGCTTCCACGTGCCTGCGCAGGTTACCATCGGTCTAGTCCTTCCACTCTCAATGGACTGCGACGTCCAAGTCGTTTTCCCTGGCGCCATGGCCTTAGAACACCGTCTACTACGTGCACAGGCCTCTAAAGCTGTAATATGGCCTTTTGCTGCCTAATAAAAGCCTTACACGTAAATCACGTGCTTCCACGTGCCTGCGCAGGTTACGATCGGTCTAGTCCTTCCACTCTCAATGGACTGCGACGTCCCAAGTCGTTTTCCCTGGCGCCGTGGTCTTATAACACCGTCAACTACATGCACAGGCCTCTAAAACTGTAATATGGCCTTTTGCGGCCTAATAAAGCCTTACACGTAAATCACGTGCTTCCACGTGCCTGCGCAGGTTACCATCGGTCTAGTCCTTCCACTCTCAATGGACTGCGACGTCCAAGTCGTTTTCCCTGGCGCCATGGCCTTAGAACACCGTCAACTACATGCACAGGCCTCTAAACTGTAATATGGCCTTTTGCGGCCTAATAAAGCCTTACACGTAAATCACGTGCTTCCACGCCTGCGCAGGTTACCATCGGTCTAGTCCTTCCACTCTCAATGGACTGCGACGTCCAAGTCGTTTTCCCTGGCGCCATGGCCTTAGAACACCGTCAACTACATGCACAGGCCTCTAAAGCTGTAATATGGCCTTTTGCGGCCTAATAAAGCCTTACACGTAAATCACGTGCTTCCACGTGCCTGCGCAGGTTACCATCGGTCTAGTCCTTCCACTCTCAATGGACTGCGACGTCCAAGTCGTTTTCCCTGGCGCCATGGCCTTAGAACACCGTCTACTACGTGCACAGGCCTCTAAAGCTGTAATATGGCCTTTTGCTGCCTAATAAAAGCCTTACACGTAAATCACGTGCTTCCACGTGCCTGCGCAGGTTACCATCGGTCTAGTCCTTCCACTCTCAATGGACTGCGACGTCCCAAGTCGTTTTCCCTGGCGCCATGGCCTTAGAACACCGTCAACTACATGCACAGGCCTCTAAAGCTGTAATATGGCCTTTTGCTGCCTAATAAAGCCTTACACGTAAATCACGTGCTTCCACGTGCCTGCGCAGGTTACCATCGGTCTAGTCCTTCCACTCTCAATGGACTGCGACGTCCAAGTCGTTTTCCCTGGCGCCATGGCCTTAGAACACCGTCAACTACATGCACAGGCCTCTAAAGACTGTAATATGGCCTTTTGCTGCCTAATAAAAGCCTTACACGTAAATCACGTGTTCCACGTGCCTGCGCAGGTTACATCGGTCTAGTCCTTCCACTCTCAATGGACTGCGACGTCCCAAGTCGTTTTCCCTGGCGCCATGGCCTTATAACACCGTCAACTACATGCACAGGCCTCTAAAGCTGTAATATGGCCTTTTGCGGCCTAATAAAGCCTTACACGTAAATCACGTGCTTCCACGTGCCTGCGCAGGTTACCATCGGTCTAGTCCTTCCACTCTCAATGGACTGCGACGTCCAAGTCGTTTTCCCTGGCGCCATGGCCTTATAACACCGTCAACTACATGCACAGGCCTCTAAAGCTGTAATATGGCCTTTTGCGGCCTAATAAAGCCTTACACGTAAATCACGTGCTTCCACGTGCCTGCGCAGGTTACCATCGGTCTAGTCCTTCCACTCTCAATGGACTGCGACGTCCCAAGTCGTTTTCCCTGGCGCCATGGCCTTAGAACACCGTCTACTACGTGCACAGGCCTCTAAAGGCTGTAATATGGCCTTTTGCTGCCTAATAAAGCCTTACACGTAAATCACGTGTTCCACGTGCCTGCGCAGGTTACATCGGTCTAGTCCTTCCACTCTCAATGGACTGCGACGTCCCAAGTCGTTTTCCCTGGCGCCATGGCCTTAACACCGTCAACTACATGCACAGGCCTCTAAAGCTGTAATATGGCCTTTTGCGGCCTAATAAAGCCTTACACGTAAATCACGTGCTTCCACGTGCCTGCGCAGGTTACCATCGGTCTAGTCCTTCCACTCTCAATGGACGACGTCCAAGTCGTTTTCCTGGCGCCATGGCCTTAGAACACCGTCAACTACATGCACAGGCCTCTAAAGACTGTAATATGGCCTTTTGCGGCCTAATAAAGCCTTACACGTAAATCACGTGCTTCCACGTGCCTGCGCAGGTTACATCGGTCTAGTCCTTCCACTCTCAATGGACTGCGACGTCCAAGTCGTTTTCCCTGGCGCCATGGCCTTAGAACACCGTCTACTATGCACAGGCCTCTAAAGACTGTAATATGGCCTTTTGCGGCCTAATAAAGCCTTACACGTAAATCACGTGCTTCCACGTGCCTGCGCAGGTTACCATCGGTCTAGTCCTTCCACTCTCAATGGACTGCGACGTCCAAGTCGTTTTCCCTGGCGCCATGGCCTTAGAACACCGTCAACTACATGCACAGGCCTCTAAAGACTGTAATATGGCCTTTTGCGGCCTAATAAAGCCTTACACGTAAATCACGTGCTTCCACGTGCCTGCGCAGGTTACCATCGGTCTAGTCCTTCCACTCTCAATGGACTGCGACGTCCCAAGTCGTTTTCCCTGGCGCCATGGCCTTAGAACACCGTCAACTACATGCACAGGCCTCTAAAGACTGTAATATGGCCTTTTGCGGCCTAATAAAGCCTTACACGTAAATCACGTGCTTCCACGTGCCTGCGCAGGTTACCATCGGTCTAGTCCTTCCACTCTCAATGGACTGCGACGTCCCAAGTCGTTTTCCCTGGCGCCATGGCCTTAGAACACCGTCTACTACGTGCACAGGCCTCTAAAGCTGTAATATGGCCTTTTGCTGCCTAATAAAAGCCTTACACGTAAATCACGTGCTTCCACGTGCCTGCGCAGGTTACATCGGTCTAGTCCTTCCACTCTCAATGGACTGCGACGTCCAAGTCGTTTTCCCTGGCGCCATGGCCTTATAACACCGTCAACTACATGCACAGGCCTCTAAAGACTGTAATATGGCCTTTTGCTGCCTAATAAAGCCTTACACGTAAATCACGTGCTTCCACGTGCCTGCGCAGGTTACCATCGGTCTAGTCCTTCCACTCTCAATGGACTGCGACGTCCCAAGTCGTTTTCCCTGGCGCCATGGCCTTAGAACACCGTCAACTACATGCACAGGCCTCTAAAGACTGTAATATGGCCTTTTGCGGCCTAATAAAGCCTTACACGTAAATCACGTGCTTCCACGTGCCTGCGCAGGTTACCATCGGTCTAGTCCTTCCACTCTCAATGGACTGCGACGTCCCAAGTCGTTTTCCCTGGCGCCATGGCCTTTAACACCGTACTACGTGCACAGGCCTCTAAAGGCTGTAATATGGCCTTTTGCTGCCTAATAAAAGCCTTACACGTAAATCACGTGGTTCCACGTGCCT
>JASGCC010004018.1:0-21540 GCA_030067915.1 Hydractinia echinata | reverse complement strand
TTTTTTCACCACTAAAACCCATGAGACTTGTAGTTTTCAAAAATATTTTCATTTTTGATGAGACGCCGAATGAAAGCAGTTTAATCGCCGGCAACCGAAAACCCGCGATTTCCCGTAAATCCCGTATAGTCGAATGTATACAAAGAAAGTAAGCAGGGAGTAAACTCATTTCCCGAACGATTTTTAAAATTATTTTTTCACCACTAAAACCCATGAGACTTGTAGTTTTCAAAAATATTTTCATTTTTGATGAGACGCCGAATGAAACAGTTTAATCGCCGGCAACCGAAAACCCGCGATTTCCCGTAAATCCCCGTATAGTCGAATGTATACAAAGAAAGTCAGGGAGTAAACTCATTTCCCGAACGATTTTTAAAATTATTTTTTCACCACTAAAACCCATGAGACTTGTAGTTTTCAAAAATATTTTCATTTTTGATGAGACGCCGAATGAAAGCAGTTTAATCGCCGGCAACCGAAAACCCGCGATTTCCCGTAAATATCCCGTATAGTCGAATGTATACAAAGAAAGTAAGCAGGGAGTAAACTCATTTCCCGAACGATTTTTAAAATTATTTTTTCACCACTAAAACCCATGAGACTTGTAGTTTTCAAAAATATTTTCATTTTTGATGAGACGCCGAATGAAACAGTTTAATCGCCGGCAACCGAAAACCCGCGATTTCCCGTAAATCGTATAGTCGAATGTATACAAAGAAAGTAAGCAGGGAGTAAACTCATTTCCCGAACGATTTTTAAAATTATTTTTTCACCACTAAAACCCATGAGACTTGTAGTTTTCAAAAATATTTTCATTTTTGATGAGACGCCGAATGAAAGCAGTTTAATCTCCGGCAACCGAAAACCCGCGATTTCCCGTAAATCCCGTATAGTCGAATGTATACAAAGAAAGTAAGCAGGGAGTAAACTCATTTCCCGAACGATTTTTAAAATTATTTTTTCACCACTAAAACCCATGAGACTTGTAGTTTTCAAAAATATTTTCATTTTTGATGAGACGCCGAATGAAAGCAGTTTAATCTCCGGCAACCGAAAACCCGCGATTTCCCGTAAATCCCGTATAGTCGAATGTATACAAAGAAAGTAAGCAGGGAGTAAACTCATTTCCCGAACGATTTTTAAAATTATTTTTTCACCACTAAAACCCATGAGACTTGTAGTTTTCAAAAATATTTTCATTTTTGATGAGACGCCGAATGAAAGCAGTTTAATCGCCGGCAACCGAAAACCCGCGATTTCCCGTAAATCCCGTATAGTCGAATGTATACAAAGAAAGTAAGCAGGGAGTAAACTCATTTCCCGAACGATTTTTAAAATTATTTTTTCACCACTAAAACCCATGAGACTTGTAGTTTTCAAAAATATTTTCATTTTTGATGAGACGCCGAATGAAAGCAGTTTAATCGCCGGCAACCGAAAACCCGCGATTTCCCGTAAATCCCGTATAGTCGAATGTATACAAAGAAAGTAAGCAGGGAGTAAACTCATTTCCCGAACGATTTTTAAAATTATTTTTTCACCACTAAAACCCATGAGACTTGTAGTTTTCAAAAATATTTTCATTTTTGATGAGACGCCGAATGAAAGCAGTTTAATCGCCGGCAACCGAAAACCCGCGATTTCCCGTAAATTCCCGTATAGTCGAATGTATACAAAGAAAGTAAGCAGGGAGTAAACTCATTTCCCGAACGATTTTTAAAATTATTTTTTCACCACTAAAACCCATGAGACTTGTAGTTTTCAAAAATATTTTCATTTTTGATGAGACGCCGAATGAAAGCAGTTTAATCGCCGGCAACCGAAAACCCGCGATTTCCCGTAAATCCCATCCCGTATAGTCGAATGTATACAAAGAAAGTAAGCAGGGAGTAAACTCATTTCCCGAACGATTTTTAAAATTATTTTTTCACCACTAAAACCCATGAGACTTGTAGTTTTCAAAAATATTTTCATTTTTGATGAGACGCCGAATGAAACAGTTTAATCGCCGGCAACCGAAAACCCGCGATTTCCCGTAAATCCCGTATAGTCGAATGTATACAAAGAAAAAGCAGGGAGTAAACTCATTTCCCGAACGATTTTTAAAATTATTTTTTCACCACTAAAACCCATGAGACTTGTAGTTTTCAAAAATATTTTCATTTTTGATGAGACGCCGAATGAAAGCAGTTTAATCGCCGGCAACCGAAAACCCGCGATTTCCCGTAAATATCCCGTATAGTCGAATGTATACAAAGAAAGTAAGCAGGGAGTAAACTCATTTCCCGAACGATTTTTAAAATTATTTTTTCACCACTAAAACCCATGAGACTTGTAGTTTTCAAAAATATTTTCATTTTTGATGAGACGCCGAATGAAAGCAGTTTAATCGCCGGCAACCGAAAACCCGCGATTTCCCGTAAATCCCGTATAGTCGAATGTATACAAAGAAAGTAAGCAGGGAGTAAACTCATTTCCCGAACGATTTTTAAAATTATTTTTTCACCACTAAAACCCATGAGACTTGTAGTTTTCAAAAATATTTTCATTTTTGATGAGACGCCGAATGAAAGCAGTTTAATCGCCGGCAACCGAAAACCCGCGATTTCCCGTAAATCCCGTATAGTCGAATGTATACAAAGAAAGTAAGCAGGGAGTAAACTCATTTCCCGAACGATTTTTAAAATTATTTTTTCACCACTAAAACCCATGAGACTTGTAGTTTTCAAAAATATTTTCATTTTTGATGAGACGCCGAATGAAAGCAGTTTAATCGCCGGCAACCGAAAACCCGCGATTTCCCGTAAATCCCGTATAGTCGAATGTATACAAAGAAAGTAAGCAGGGAGTAAACTCATTTCCCGAACGATTTTTAAAATTATTTTTTCACCACTAAAACCCATGAGACTTGTAGTTTTCAAAAATATTTTCATTTTTGATGAGACGCCGAATGAAAGCAGTTTAATCGCCGGCAACCGAAAACCCGCGATTTCCCGTAAATCCCCGTATAGTCGAATGTATACAAAGAAAGTAAGCAGGGAGTAAACTCATTTCCCGAACGATTTTTAAAATTATTTTTTCACCACTAAAACCCATGAGACTTGTAGTTTTCAAAAATATTTTCATTTTTGATGAGACGCCGAATGAAAGCAGTTTAATCGCCGGCAACCGAAAACCCGCGATTTCCCGTAAAATCCCGTATAGTCGAATGTATACAAAGAAAGTAAGCAGGGAGTAAACTCATTTCCCGAACGATTTTTAAAATTATTTTTTCACCACTAAAACCCATGAGACTTGTAGTTTTCAAAAATATTTTCATTTTTGATGAGACGCCGAATGAAAGCAGTTTAATCGCCGGCAACCGAAAACCCGCGATTTCCCGTAAATCCCGTATAGTCGAATGTATACAAAGAAAGTAAGCAGGGAGTAAACTCATTTCCCGAACGATTTTTAAAATTATTTTTTCACCACTAAAACCCATGAGACTTGTAGTTTTCAAAAATATTTTCATTTTTGATGAGACGCCGAATGAAAGCAGTTTAATCGCCGGCAACCGAAAACCCGCGATTTCCCGTAAATAATCCCGTATAGTCGAATGTATACAAAGAAAGTAAGCAGGGAGTAAACTCATTTCCCGAACGATTTTTAAAATTATTTTTTCACCACTAAAACCCATGAGACTTGTAGTTTTCAAAAATATTTTCATTTTTGATGAGACGCCGAATGAAACAGTTTAATCTCCGGCAACCGAAAACCCGCGATTTCCCGTAAATCCCGTATAGTCGAATGTATACAAAGAAAGTAAGCAGGGAGTAAACTCATTTCCCGAACGATTTTTAAAATTATTTTTTCACCACTAAAACCCATGAGACTTGTAGTTTTCAAAAATATTTTCATTTTTGATGAGACGCCGAATGAAAGCAGTTTAATCGCCGGCAACCGAAAACCCGCGATTTCCCGTAAATCCCGTATAGTCGAATGTATACAAAGAAAGTAAGCAGGGAGTAAACTCATTTCCCGAACGATTTTTAAAATTATTTTTTCACCACTAAAACCCATGAGACTTGTAGTTTTCAAAAATATTTTCATTTTTGATGAGACGCCGAATGAAAGCAGTTTAATCGCCGGCAACCGAAAACCCGCGATTTCCCGTAAATCCCGTATAGTCGAATGTATACAAAGAAAGTAAGCAGGGAGTAAACTCATTTCCCGAACGATTTTTAAAATTATTTTTTCACCACTAAAACCCATGAGACTTGTTTTTCAAAAATATTTTCATTTTTGATGAGACGCCGAATGAAACAGTTTAATCGCCGGCAACCGAAAACCCGCGATTTCCCGTAAATCCCTCCCGTATAGTCGAATGTATACAAAGAAAGTAAGCAGGGAGTAAACTCATTTCCCGAACGATTTTTAAAATTATTTTTTCACCACTAAAACCCATGAGACTTGTAGTTTTCAAAAATATTTTCATTTTTGATGAGACGCCGAATGAAAGCAGTTTAATCGCCGGCAACCGAAAACCCGCGATTTCCCGTAAATCCCGTATAGTCGAATGTATACAAAGAAAGTAAGCAGGGAGTAAACTCATTTCCCGAACGATTTTTAAAATTATTTTTTCACCACTAAAACCCATGAGACTTGTAGTTTTCAAAAATATTTTCATTTTTGATGAGACGCCGAATGAAAGCAGTTTAATCGCCGGCAACCGAAAACCCGCGATTTCCCGTAAATCCCGTATAGTCGAATGTATACAAAGAAAGTAAGCAGGGAGTAAACTCATTTCCCGAACGATTTTTAAAATTATTTTTTCACCACTAAAACCCATGAGACTTGTAGTTTTCAAAAATATTTTCATTTTTGATGAGACGCCGAATGAAAGCAGTTTAATCGCCGGCAACCGAAAACCCGCGATTTCCCGTAAATCCCGTATAGTCGAATGTATACAAAGAAAGTAAGCAGGGAGTAAACTCATTTCCCGAACGATTTTTAAAATTATTTTTTCACCACTAAAACCCATGAGACTTGTAGTTTTCAAAAATATTTTCATTTTTGATGAGACGCCGAATGAAAGCAGTTTAATCGCCGGCAACCGAAAACCCGCGATTTCCCGTAAATCCCGTATAGTCGAATGTATACAAAGAAAGTAAGCAGGGAGTAAACTCATTTCCCGAACGATTTTTAAAATTATTTTTTCACCACTAAAACCCATGAGACTTGTAGTTTTCAAAAATATTTTCATTTTTGATGAGACGCCGAATGAAACAGTTTAATCGCCGGCAACCGAAAACCCGCGATTTCCCGTAAATCCCGTATAGTCGAATGTATACAAAGAAAGTAAGCAGGGAGTAAACTCATTTCCCGAACGATTTTTAAAATTATTTTTTCACCACTAAAACCCATGAGACTTGTAGTTTTCAAAAATATTTTCATTTTTGATGAGACGCCGAATGAAAGCAGTTTAATCGCCGGCAACCGAAAACCCGCGATTTCCCGTAAATCCCGTATAGTCGAATGTATACAAAGAAAGTAAGCAGGGAGTAAACTCATTTCCCGAACGATTTTTAAAATTATTTTTTCACCACTAAAACCCATGAGACTTGTAGTTTTCAAAAATATTTTCATTTTTGATGAGACGCCGAATGAAAGCAGTTTAATCGCCGGCAACCGAAAACCCGCGATTTCCCGTAAATCCCGTATAGTCGAATGTATACAAAGAAAGTAAGCAGGGAGTAAACTCATTTCCCGAACGATTTTTAAAATTATTTTTTCACCACTAAAACCCATGAGACTTGTAGTTTTCAAAAATATTTTCATTTTTGATGAGACGCCGAATGAAAGCAGTTTAATCGCCGGCAACCGAAAACCCGCGATTTCCCGTAAATCCCGTATAGTCGAATGTATACAAAGAAAGTAAGCAGGGAGTAAACTCATTTCCCGAACGATTTTTAAAATTATTTTTTCACCACTAAAACCCATGAGACTTGTAGTTTTCAAAAATATTTTCATTTTTGATGAGACGCCGAATGAAACAGTTTAATCCGGCAACCGAAAACCCGCGATTTCCCGTAAATCCCGTATAGTCGAATGTATACAAAGAAAGTAAGCAGGGAGTAAACTCATTTCCCGAACGATTTTTAAAATTATTTTTTCACCACTAAAACCCATGAGACTTGTAGTTTTCAAAAATATTTTCATTTTTGATGAGACGCCGAATGAAAGCAGTTTAATCGCCGGCAACCGAAAACCCGCGATTTCCCGTAAATCCCGTATAGTCGAATGTATACAAAGAAAGTAAGCAGGGAGTAAACTCATTTCCCGAACGATTTTTAAAATTATTTTTTCACCACTAAAACCCATGAGACTTGTAGTTAAAAATATTTCATTTTTGATGAGACGCCGAATGAAAGCAGTTTAATCGCCGGCAACCGAAAACCCGCGATTTCCCGTAAATCCCGTATAGTCGAATGTATACAAAGAAAGTAAGCAGGGAGTAAACTCATTTCCCGAACGATTTTTAAAATTATTTTTTCACCACTAAAACCCATGAGACTTGTAGTTTTCAAAAATATTTTCATTTTTGATGAGACGCCGAATGAAAGCAGTTTAATCGCCGGCAACCGAAAACCGCGATTTCCCGTAAATCCCGTATAGTCGAATGTATACAAAGAAAGTAAGCAGGGAGTAAACTCATTTCCCGAACGATTTTTAAAATTATTTTTTCACCACTAAAACCCATGAGACTTGTAGTTTTCAAAAATATTTTCATTTTGATGAGACGCCGAATGAAAGCAGTTTAATCGCCGGCAACCGAAAACCCGCGATTTCCCGTAAATCCCGTATAGTCGAATGTATACAAAGAAAGTAAGCAGGGAGTAAACTCATTTCCCGAACGATTTTTAAAATTATTTTTTCACCACTAAAACCCATGAGACTTGTAGTTTTCAAAAATATTTTCATTTTTGATGAGACGCCGAATGAAAGCAGTTTAATCGCCGGCAACCGAAAACCCGCGATTTCCCGTAAATCCCGTATAGTCGAATGTATACAAAGAAAGTAAGCAGGGAGTAAACTCATTTCCCGAACGATTTTTAAAATTATTTTTTTTCACCACTAAAACCCATGAGACTTGTAGTTTTCAAAAATATTTTCATTTTTGATGAGACGCCGAATGAAAGCAGTTTAATCGCCGGCAACCGAAAACCCGCGATTTCCCGTAAATCCCGTATAGTCGAATGTATACAAAGAAAGTAAGCAGGGAGTAAACTCATTTCCCGAACGATTTTTAAAATTATTTTTTCACCACTAAAACCCATGAGACTTGTAGTTTTCAAAAATATTTTCATTTTTGATGAGACGCCGAATGAAAGCAGTTTAATCGCCGGCAACCGAAAACCCGCGATTTCCCGTAAATCCCGTATAGTCGAATGTATACAAAGAAAGTAAGCAGGGAGTAAACTCATTTCCCGAACGATTTTTAAAATTATTTTTTCACCACTAAAACCCATGAGACTTGTAGTTTTCAAAAATATTTTCATTTTTGATGAGACGCCGAATGAAAGCAGTTTAATCGCCGGCAACCGAAAACCCGCGATTTCCCGTAAATCCCGTATAGTCGAATGTATACAAAGAAAGTAAGCAGGGAGTAAACTCATTTCCCGAACGATTTTTAAAATTATTTTTTCACCACTAAAACCCATGAGACTTGTAGTTTTCAAAAATATTTTCATTTTTGATGAGACGCCGAATGAAAGCAGTTTAATCGCCGGCAACCGAAAACCCGCGATTTCCCGTAAATCCCGTATAGTCGAATGTATACAAAGAAAGTAAGCAGGGAGTAAACTCATTTCCCGAACGATTTTTAAAATTATTTTTTCACCACTAAAACCCATGAGACTTGTAGTTTTCAAAAATATTTTCATTTTTGATGAGACGCCGAATGAAACAGTTTAATCGCCGGCAACCGAAAACCCGCGATTTCCCGTAAATCCCGTATAGTCGAATGTATACAAAGAAAGTAAGCAGGGAGTAAACTCATTTCCCGAACGATTTTTAAAATTATTTTTTCACCACTAAAACCCATGAGACTTGTAGTTTTCAAAAATATTTTCATTTTTGATGAGACGCCGAATGAAAGCAGTTTAATCGCCGGCAACCGAAAACCCGCGATTTCCCGTAAATCCCGTATAGTCGAATGTATACAAAGAAAGTAAGCAGGGAGTAAACTCATTTCCCGAACGATTTTTAAAATTATTTTTTCACCACTAAAACCCATGAGACTTGTAGTTTTCAAAAATATTTTCATTTTTGATGAGACGCCGAATGAAACAGTTTAATCGCCGGCAACCGAAAACCCGCGATTTCCCGTAAATCCCGTATAGTCGAATGTATACAAAGAAAGTAAGCAGGGAGTAAACTCATTTCCCGAACGATTTTTAAAATTATTTTTTCACCACTAAAACCCATGAGACTTGTAGTTTTCAAAAATATTTTCATTTTTGATGAGACGCCGAATGAAAGCAGTTTAATCGCCGGCAACCGAAAACCCGCGATTTCCCGTAAATCCCGTATAGTCGAATGTATACAAAGAAAGTAAGCAGGGAGTAAACTCATTTCCCGAACGATTTTTAAAATTATTTTTTCACCACTAAAACCCATGAGACTTGTAGTTTTCAAAAATATTTTCATTTTTGATGAGACGCCGAATGAAACAGTTTAATCGCCGGCAACCGAAAACCCGCGATTTCCCGTAAATCCCGTATAGTCGAATGTATACAAAGAAAGTAAGCAGGGAGTAAACTCATTTCCCGAACGATTTTTAAAATTATTTTTTCACCACTAAAACCCATGAGACTTGTAGTTTTCAAAAATATTTTCATTTTTGATGAGACGCCGAATGAAACAGTTTAATCGCCGGCAACCGAAAACCCGCGATTTCCCGTAAATCCCGTATAGTCGAATGTATACAAAGAAAGTAAGCAGGGAGTAAACTCATTTCCCGAACGATTTTTAAAATTATTTTTTCACCACTAAAACCCATGAGACTTGTAGTTTTCAAAAATATTTTCATTTTTGATGAGACGCCGAATGAAAGCAGTTTAATCGCCGGCAACCGAAAACCCGCGATTTCCCGTAAATCCCGTATAGTCGAATGTATACAAAGAAAGTAAGCAGGGAGTAAACTCATTTCCCGAACGATTTTTAAAATTATTTTTTCACCACTAAAACCCATGAGACTTGTAGTTTTCAAAAATATTTTCATTTTTGATGAGACGCCGAATGAAAGCAGTTTAATCGCCGGCAACCGAAAACCCGCGATTTCCCGTAAATCCCGTATAGTCGAATGTATACAAAGAAAGTAAGCAGGGAGTAAACTCATTTCCCGAACGATTTTTAAAATTATTTTTTCACCACTAAAACCCATGAGACTTGTAGTTTTCAAAAATATTTTCATTTTTGATGAGACGCCGAATGAAAGCAGTTTAATCGCCGGCAACCGAAAACCCGCGATTTCCCGTAAATTCCCGTATAGTCGAATGTATACAAAGAAAGTAAGCAGGGAGTAAACTCATTTCCCGAACGATTTTTAAAATTATTTTTTCACCACTAAAACCCATGAGACTTGTAGTTTTCAAAAATATTTTCATTTTTGATGAGACGCCGAATGAAAGCAGTTTAATCGCCGGCAACCGAAAACCCGCGATTTCCCGTAAATCCCGTATAGTCGAATGTATACAAAGAAAGTAAGCAGGGAGTAAACTCATTTCCCGAACGATTTTTAAAATTATTTTTCACCACTAAAACCCATGAGACTTGTAGTTTTCAAAAATATTTTCATTTTTGATGAGACGCCGAATGAAAGCAGTTTAATCGCCGGCAACCGAAAACCCGCGATTTCCCGTAAATCCCGTATAGTCGAATGTATACAAAGAAAGTAAGCAGGGAGTAAACTCATTTCCCGAACGATTTTTAAAATTATTTTTTCACCACTAAAACCCATGAGACTTGTAGTTTTCAAAAATATTTTCATTTTTGATGAGACGCCGAATGAAAGCAGTTTAATCGCCGGCAACCGAAAACCCGCGATTTCCCGTAAATCCCGTATAGTCGAATGTATACAAAGAAAGTAAGCAGGGAGTAAACTCATTTCCCGAACGATTTTTAAAATTATTTTTTCACCACTAAAACCCATGAGACTTGTAGTTTTCAAAAATATTTTCATTTTTGATGAGACGCCGAATGAAAGCAGTTTAATCGCCGGCAACCGAAAACCCGCGATTTCCCGTAAATCCCGTATAGTCGAATGTATACAAAGAAAGTAAGCAGGGAGTAAACTCATTTCCCGAACGATTTTTAAAATTATTTTTTCACCACTAAAACCCATGAGACTTGTAGTTTTCAAAAATATTTTCATTTTTGATGAGACGCCGAATGAAAGCAGTTTAATCGCCGGCAACCGAAAACCCGCGATTTCCCGTAAATCCCGTATAGTCGAATGTATACAAAGAAAGTAAGCAGGGAGTAAACTCATTTCCCGAACGATTTTTAAAATTATTTTTTCACCACTAAAACCCATGAGACTTGTAGTTTTCAAAAATATTTTCATTTTTGATGAGACGCCGAATGAAAACAGTTTAATCCGGAAACCGAAAGCCCGCGATTTCCCGTAAATCCCGTATAGTCGAATGTATACAAAGAAAGTAAGCAGGGAGTAAACTCATTTCTCGAACGATTTTTAAAATTATTTTTTCACCACTAAAACCCATGAGACTTGTAGTTTTCAAAAATATTTTCATTTTTGATGAGACGCCGAATGAAAGCAGTTTAATCGCCGGCAACCGAAAACCCGCGATTTCCCGTAAATCCCGTATAGTCGAATGTATACAAAGAAAGTAAGCAGGGAGTAAACTCATTTCCCGAACGATTTTTAAAATTATTTTTTCACCACTAAAACCCATGAGACTTGTAGTTTTCAAAAATATTTTCATTTTTGATGAGACGCCGAATGAAAGCAGTTTAATCGCCGGCAACCGAAAACCCGCGATTTCCCGTAAATCCCGTATAGTCGAATGTATACAAAGAAAGTAAGCAGGGAGTAAACTCATTTCCCGAACGATTTTTAAAATTATTTTTTCACCACTAAAACCCATGAGACTTGTAGTTTTCAAAAATATTTTCATTTTTGATGAGACGCCGAATGAAAGCAGTTTAATCGCCGGCAACCGAAAACCCGCGATTTCCCGTAAATCCCGTATAGTCGAATGTATACAAAGAAAGTAAGCAGGGAGTAAACTCATTTCCCGAACGATTTTTAAAATTATTTTTTCACCACTAAAACCCATGAGACTTGTAGTTTTCAAAAATATTTTCATTTTTGATGAGACGCCGAATGAAACAGTTTAATCGCCGGCAACCGAAAACCCGCGATTTCCCGTAAATCCCGTATAGTCGAATGTATACAAAGAAAGTAAGCAGGGAGTAAACTCATTTCCCGAACGATTTTTAAAATTATTTTTTCACCACTAAAACCCATGAGACTTGTAGTTTTCAAAAATATTTTCATTTTTGATGAGACGCCGAATGAAAGCAGTTTAATCGCCGGCAACCGAAAACCCGCGATTTCCCGTAAATCCCGTATAGTCGAATGTATACAAAGAAAGTAAGCAGGGAGTAAACTCATTTCCCGAACGATTTTTAAAATTATTTTTTCACCACTAAAACCCATGAGACTTGTAGTTTTCAAAAATATTTTCATTTTTGATGAGACGCCGAATGAAAGCAGTTTAATCGCCGGCAACCGAAAACCCGCGATTTCCCGTAAATCCCGTATAGTCGAATGTATACAAAGAAAGTAAGCAGGGAGTAAACTCATTTCCCGAACGATTTTTAAAATTATTTTTTCACCACTAAAACCCATGAGACTTGTAGTTTTCAAAAATATTTTCATTTTTGATGAGACGCCGAATGAAAGCAGTTTAATCGCCGGCAACCGAAAACCCGCGATTTCCCGTAAATCCCGTATAGTCGAATGTATACAAAGAAAGTAAGCAGGGAGTAAACTCATTTCCCGAACGATTTTTAAAATTATTTTTTCACCACTAAAACCCATGAGACTTGTAGTTTTCAAAAATATTTTCATTTTTGATGAGACGCCGAATGAAACAGTTTAATCGCCGGCAACCGAAAACCCGCGATTTCCCGTAAATCCCGTATAGTCGAATGTATACAAAGAAAGTAAGCAGGGAGTAAACTCATTTCCCGAACGATTTTTAAAATTATTTTTTCACCACTAAAACCCATGAGACTTGTAGTTTTCAAAAATATTTTCATTTTTGATGAGACGCCGAATGAAAGCAGTTTAATCCGGCAACCGAAAACCCGCGATTTCCCGTAAATCCCGTATAGTCGAATGTATACAAAGAAAGTAAGCAGGGAGTAAACTCATTTCCCGAACGATTTTTAAAATTATTTTTTCACCACTAAAACCCATGAGACTTGTAGTTTTCAAAAATATTTTCATTTTTGATGAGACGCCGAATGAAAGCAGTTTAATCTCCGGCAACCGAAAACCCGCGATTTCCCGTAAATCCCGTATAGTCGAATGTATACAAAGAAAGTAAGCAGGGAGTAAACTCATTTCCCGAACGATTTTTAAAATTATTTTTTCACCACTAAAACCCATGAGACTTGTAGTTTTCAAAAATATTTTCATTTTTGATGAGACGCCGAATGAAAGCAGTTTAATCGCCGGCAACCGAAAACCCGCGATTTCCCGTAAATCCCGTATAGTCGAATGTATACAAAGAAAGTAAGCAGGGAGTAAACTCATTTCCCGAACGATTTTTAAAATTATTTTTTCACCACTAAAACCCATGAGACTTGTAGTTTTCAAAAATATTTTCATTTTTGATGAGACGCCGAATGAAAGCAGTTTAATCGCCGGCAACCGAAAACCCGCGATTTCCCGTAAATCCCGTATAGTCGAATGTATACAAAGAAAGTAAGCAGGGAGTAAACTCATTTCCCGAACGATTTTTAAAATTATTTTTTCACCACTAAAACCCATGAGACTTGTAGTTTTCAAAAATATTTTCATTTTTGATGAGACGCCGAATGAAAGCAGTTTAATCGCCGGCAACCGAAAACCCGCGATTTCCCGTAAATCCCGTATAGTCGAATGTATACAAAGAAAGTAAGCAGGGAGTAAACTCATTTCCCGAACGATTTTTAAAATTATTTTTTCACCACTAAAACCCATGAGACTTGTAGTTTTCAAAAATATTTTCATTTTTGATGAGACGCCGAATGAAAGCAGTTTAATCGCCGGCAACCGAAAACCCGCGATTTCCCGTAAATCCCGTATAGTCGAATGTATACAAAGAAAGTAAGCAGGGAGTAAACTCATTTCCCGAACGATTTTTAAAATTATTTTTTCACCACTAAAACCCATGAGACTTGTAGTTTTCAAAAATATTTTCATTTTTGATGAGACGCCGAATGAAAGCAGTTTAATCGCCGGCAACCGAAAACCCGCGATTTCCCGTAAATCCCGTATAGTCGAATGTATACAAAGAAAGTAAGCAGGGAGTAAACTCATTTCCCGAACGATTTTTAAAATTATTTTTTCACCACTAAAACCCATGAGACTTGTAGTTTTCAAAAATATTTTCATTTTTGATGAGACGCCGAATGAAAGCAGTTTAATCGCCGGCAACCGAAAACCCGCGATTTCCCGTAAATCCCGTATAGTCGAATGTATACAAAGAAAGTAAGCAGGGAGTAAACTCATTTCCCGAACGATTTTTAAAATTATTTTTTCACCACTAAAACCCATGAGACTTGTAGTTTTCAAAAATATTTTCATTTTTGATGAGACGCCGAATGAAAGCAGTTTAATCGCCGGCAACCGAAAACCCGCGATTTCCCGTAAATCCCGTATAGTCGAATGTATACAAAGAAAGTAAGCAGGGAGTAAACTCATTTCCCGAACGATTTTTAAAATTATTTTTTCACCACTAAAACCCATGAGACTTGTAGTTTTCAAAAATATTTTCATTTTTGATGAGACGCCGAATGAAACAGTTTAATCGCCGGCAACCGAAAACCCGCGATTTCCCGTAAATCCCGTATAGTCGAATGTATACAAAGAAAGTAAGCAGGGAGTAAACTCATTTCCCGAACGATTTTTAAAATTATTTTTTCACCACTAAAACCCATGAGACTTGTAGTTTTCAAAAATATTTTCATTTTTGATGAGACGCCGAATGAAACAGTTTAATCGCCGGCAACCGAAAACCCGCGATTTCCCGTAAATCCCGTATAGTCGAATGTATACAAAGAAAGTAAGCAGGGAGTAAACTCATTTCCCGAACGATTTTTAAAATTATTTTTTCACCACTAAAACCCATGAGACTTGTAGTTTTCAAAAATATTTTCATTTTTGATGAGACGCCGAATGAAAGCAGTTTAATCGCCGGCAACCGAAAACCCGCGATTTCCCGTAAATCCCGTATAGTCGAATGTATACAAAGAAAGTAAGCAGGGAGTAAACTCATTTCCCGAACGATTTTTAAAATTATTTTTTCACCACTAAAACCCATGAGACTTGTAGTTTTCAAAAATATTTTCATTTTTGATGAGACGCCGAATGAAAGCAGTTTAATCGCCGGCAACCGAAAACCCGCGATTTCCCGTAAATCCCGTATAGTCGAATGTATACAAAGAAAGTAAGCAGGGAGTAAACTCATTTCCCGAACGATTTTTAAAATTATTTTTTCACCACTAAAACCCATGAGACTTGTAGTTTTCAAAAATATTTTCATTTTTGATGAGACGCCGAATGAAAGCAGTTTAATCGCCGGCAACCGAAAACCCGCGATTTCCCGTAAATCCCGTATAGTCGAATGTATACAAAGAAAGTAAGCAGGGAGTAAACTCATTTCCCGAACGATTTTTAAAATTATTTTTTCACCACTAAAACCATGAGACTTGTAGTTTTCAAAAATATTTTCATTTTTGATGAGACGCCGAATGAAAGCAGTTTAATCGCCGGCAACCGAAAACCCGCGATTTCCCGTAAATCCCGTATAGTCGAATGTATACAAAGAAAGTAAGCAGGGAGTAAACTCATTTCCCGAACGATTTTTAAAATTATTTTTTCACCACTAAAACCATGAGACTTGTTTTTCAAAAATATTTTCATTTTTGATGAGACGCCGAATGAAAGCAGTTTAATCGCCGGCAACCGAAAACCCGCGATTTCCCGTAAATCCCGTATAGTCGAATGTATACAAAGAAAGTAAGCAGGGAGTAAACTCATTTCCCGAACGATTTTTAAAATTATTTTTTCACCACTAAAACCCATGAGACTTGTAGTTTTCAAAAATATTTTCATTTTTGATGAGACGCCGAATGAAAGCAGTTTAATCCGGCAACCGAAAACCCGCGATTTCCCGTAAATCCCCGTATAGTCGAATGTATACAAAGAAAGTAAGCAGGGAGTAAACTCATTTCCCGAACGATTTTTAAAATTATTTTTTCACCACTAAAACCCATGAGACTTGTAGTTTTCAAAAATATTTTCATTTTTGATGAGACGCCGAATGAAAGCAGTTTAATCCGGCAACCGAAAACCCGCGATTTCCCGTAAATCCATCCCGTATAGTCGAATGTATACAAAGAAAGTAAGCAGGGAGTAAACTCATTTCCCGAACGATTTTTAAAATTATTTTTTCACCACTAAAACCCATGAGACTTGTAGTTTTCAAAAATATTTTCATTTTTGATGAGACGCCGAATGAAAGCAGTTTAATCTCGCGAAACCGAAAACCCGCGATTTCCCGTAAATCCCGTATAGTCGAATGTATACAAAGAAAGTAAGCAGGAGTAAACTCATTTCCCGAACGATTTTTAAAATTATTTTTTCACCACTAAAACCCATGAGACTTGTAGTTTTCAAAAATATTTTCATTTTTGATGAGACGCCGAATGAAAGCAGTTTAATCGCCGGCAACCGAAAACCCGCGATTTCCCGTAAATCCCGTATAGTCGAATGTATACAAAGAAAGTAAGCAGGGAGTAAACTCATTTCCGAACGATTTTTAAAATTATTTTTTCACCACTAAAACCCATGAGACTTGTAGTTTTCAAAAATATTTTCATTTTTGATGAGACGCCGAATGAAACAGTTTAATCGCCGGCAACCGAAAACCCGCGATTTCCCGTAAATCCCGTATAGTCGAATGTATACAAAAAAGTAAGCAGGGAGTAAACTCATTTCCCGAACGATTTTTAAAATTATTTTTTCACCACTAAAACCCATGAGACTTGTAGTTTTCAAAAATATTTTCATTTTTGATGAGACGCCGAATGAAAGCAGTTTAATCGCCGGCAACCGAAAACCCGCGATTTCCCGTAAATCCCGTATAGTCGAATGTATACAAAGAAAGTAAGCAGGGAGTAAACTCATTTCCCGAACGATTTTTAAAATTATTTTTTCACCACTAAAACCCATGAGACTTGTAGTTTTCAAAAATATTTTCATTTTTGATGAGACGCCGAATGAAAGCAGTTTAATCGCCGGCAACCGAAAACCCGCGATTTCCCGTAAATCCCGTATAGTCGAATGTATACAAAGAAAGTAAGCAGGGAGTAAACTCATTTCCCGAACGATTTTTAAAATTATTTTTTCACCACTAAAACCCATGAGACTTGTAGTTTTAAAAATATTTTCATTTTTGATGAGACGCCGAATGAAACAGTTTAATCGCCGGCAACCGAAAACCCGCGATTTCCCGTAAATCCCGTATAGTCGAATGTATACAAAGAAAGTAAGCAGGGAGTAAACTCATTTCCCGAACGATTTTTAAAATTATTTTTTCACCACTAAAACCCATGAGACTTGTAGTTTTCAAAAATATTTTCATTTTTGATGAGACCGAATGAAACAGTTTAATCGCCGGCAACCGAAAACCCGCGATTTCCCGTAAATCCCGTATAGTCGAATGTATACAAAGAAAGTAAGCAGGGAGTAAACTCATTTCCGAACGATTTTTAAAATTATTTTTTCACCACTAAAACCCATGAGACTTGTAGTTTTCAAAAATATTTTCATTTTTGATGAGACGCCGAATGAAAGCAGTTTAATCCGGCAACCGAAAACCCGCGATTTCCCGTAAATCCCGTATAGTCGAATGTATACAAAGAAAGTAAGCAGGGAGTAAACTCATTTCCCGAACGATTTTTAAAATTATTTTTTCACCACTAAAACCCATGAGACTTGTAGTTTTCAAAAATATTTTCATTTTTGATGAGACGCCGAATGAAACAGTTTAATCGCCGGCAACCGAAAACCCGCGATTTCCCGTAAATCCCGTATAGTCGAATGTATACAAAGAAAGTAAGCAGGGAGTAAACTCATTTCCCGAACGATTTTTAAAATTATTTTTTCACCACTAAAACCCATGAGACTTGTAGTTTTCAAAAATATTTTCATTTTTGATGAGACGCCGAATGAAAGCAGTTTAATCGCCGGCAACCGAAAACCCGCGATTTCCCGTAAATCCCGTATAGTCGAATGTATACAAAGAAAGTAAGCAGGGAGTAAACTCATTTCCCGAACGATTTTTAAAATTATTTTTTCACCACTAAAACCCATGAGACTTGTAGTTTTCAAAAATATTTTCATTTTTGATGAGACGCCGAATGAAACAGTTTAATCGCCGGCAACCGAAAACCCGCGATTTCCCGTAAATCCCGTATAGTCGAATGTATACAAAGAAAGTAAGCAGGGAGTAAACTCATTTCCCGAACGATTTTTAAAATTATTTTTTCACCACTAAAACCCATGAGACTTGTAGTTTTCAAAAATATTTTCATTTTTGATGAGACGCCGAATGAAACAGTTTAATCGCCGGCAACCGAAAACCCGCGATTTCCCGTAAATCCCGTATAGTCGAATGTATACAAAGAAAGTAAGCAGGGAGTAAACTCATTTCCCGAACGATTTTTAAAATTATTTTTTCACCACTAAAACCCATGAGACTTGTAGTTTTCAAAAATATTTTCATTTTTGATGAGACGCCGAATGAAACAGTTTAATCTCCGGCAACCGAAAACCCGCGATTTCCCGTAAATCCCGTATAGTCGAATGTATACAAAAAGTAAGCAGGGAGTAAACTCATTTCCCGAACGATTTTTAAAATTATTTTTTCACCACTAAAACCCATGAGACTTGTAGTTTTCAAAAATATTTTCATTTTTGATGAGACGCCGAATGAAACAGTTTAATCGCCGGCAACCGAAAACCCGCGATTTCCCGTAAATCCCGTATAGTCGAATGTATACAAAGAAAGTAAGCAGGGAGTAAACTCATTTCCGAACGATTTTTAAAATTATTTTTTCACCACTAAAACCCATGAGACTTGTAGTTTTAAAAATATTTTCATTTTTGATGAGACGCCGAATGAAACAGTTTAATCGCCGGCAACCGAAAACCCGCGATTTCCCGTAAATCCCGTATAGTCGAATGTATACAAAGAAAGTAAGCAGGGAGTAAACTCATTTCCGAACGATTTTTAAAATTATTTTTTCACCACTAAAACCCATGAGACTTGTAGTTTTCAAAAATATTTTCATTTTTGATGAGACGCCGAATGAAAGCAGTTTAATCGCCGGCAACCGAAAACCCGCGATTTCCCGTAAATCCCGTATAGTCGAATGTATACAAAGAAAGTAAGCAGGGAGTAAACTCATTTCCGGACGATTTTTAAAATTATTTTTTCACCACTAAAACCCATGAGACTTGTAGTTTTCAAAAATATTTTCATTTTTGATGAGACGCCGAATGAAAGCAGTTTAATCCGGCAACCGAAAACCCGCGATTTCCCGTAAATCCCGTATAGTCGAATGTATACAAAGAAAGTAAGCAGGGAGTAAACTCATTTCCCGAACGATTTTTAAAATTATTTTTTCACCACTAAAACCCATGAGACTTGTAGTTTTCAAAAATATTTTCATTTTTGATGAGACGCCGAATGAAACAGTTTAATCGCCGGCAACCGAAAACCCGCGATTTCCCGTAAATCCCGTATAGTCGAATGTATACAAAGAAAGTAAGCAGGGAGTAAACTCATTTCCCGAACGATTTTTAAAATTATTTTTTCACCACTAAAACCCATGAGACTTGTAGTTTTCAAAAATATTTTCATTTTTGATGAGACGCCGAATGAAACAGTTTAATCCCGGCAACCGAAAACCCGCGATTTCCCGTAAATCCCGTATAGTCGAATGTATACAAAGAAAGTAAGCAGGGAGTAAACTCATTTCCCGAACGATTTTTAAAATTATTTTTTCACCACTAAAACCCATGAGACTTGTAGTTTTCAAAAATATTTTCATTTTTGATGAGACGCCGAATGAAAGCAGTTTAATCGCCGGCAACCGAAAACCCGCGATTTCCCGTAAATCCCGTATAGTCGAATGTATACAAAGAAAGTAAGCAGGGAGTAAACTCATTTCCCGAACGATTTTTAAAATTATTTTTTCACCACTAAAACCATGAGACTTGTAGTTTTCAAAAATATTTTCATTTTTGATGAGACCGAATGAAACAGTTTAATCGCCGGCAACCGAAAACCCGCGATTTCCCGTAAATCCCGTATAGTCGAATGTATACAAAGAAAGTAAGCAGGGAGTAAACTCATTTCCCGAACGATTTTTAAAATTATTTTTTCACCACTAAAACCCATGAGACTTGTAGTTTTCAAAAATATTTTCATTTTTGATGAGACGCCGAATGAAAGCAGTTTAATCGCCGGCAACCGAAAACCCGCGATTTCCCGTAAATTCCCGTATAGTCGAATGTATACAAAGAAAGTAAGCAGGGAGTAAACTCATTTCCCGAACGATTTTTAAAATTATTTTTTCACCACTAAAACCCATGAGACTTGTAGTTTTCAAAAATATTTTCATTTTTGATGAGACGCCGAATGAAACAGTTTAATCGCCGGCAACCGAAAACCCGCGATTTCCCGTAAATCCCGTATAGTCGAATGTATACAAAGAAAGTAAGCAGGGAGTAAACTCATTTCCCGAACGATTTTTAAAATTATTTTTTCACCACTAAAACCCATGAGACTTGTAGTTTTCAAAAATATTTTCATTTTTGATGAGACGCCGAATGAAACAGTTTAATCGCCGGAACCGAAAACCCGCGATTTCCCGTAAATCGCCGTATAGTCGAATGTATACAAAGAAAGTAAGCAGGGAGTAAACTCATTTCCCGAACGATTTTTAAAATTATTTTTTCACCACTAAAACCCATGAGACTTGTAGTTTTCAAAAATATTTTCATTTTTGATGAGACGCCGAATGAAACAGTTTAATCGCCGGCAACCGAAAACCCGCGATTTCCCGTAAATCCCGTATAGTCGAATGTATACAAAGAAAGTAAGCAGGGAGTAAACTCATTTCCCGAACATTTTTAAAATTATTTTTTCACCACTAAAACCCATGAGACTTGTAGTTTTCAAAAATATTTTCATTTTTGATGAGACGCCGAATGAAAGCAGTTTAATCGCCGGCAACCGAAAACCGCGATTTCCCGTAAATCCCGTATAGTCGAATGTATACAAAGAAAGTAAGCAGGGAGTAAACTCATTTCCCGAACGATTTTTAAAATTATTTTTTCACCACTAAAACCCATGAGACTTGTAGTTTTCAAAAATATTTTCATTTTTGATGAGACGCCGAATGAAACAGTTTAATCGCCGGCAACCGAAAACCCGCGATTTCCCGTAAATCCCGGCTCGCCGTATAGGAATGTATACAAAGAAAGTAAGCAGGAGTAAACTCATTTCCCGAACGATTTTTAAATTATTTTTTCACCACTAAAACCCATGAGACTTGTAGTTTTCAAAAATATTTTCATTTTTGATGAGACGCCGAATGAAACAGTTTAATCGCCGGCAACCGAAAACCCGCGATTTCCCGTAAATCCCGTATAGTCGAATGTATACAAAGAAAGTAAGCAGGGAGTAAACTCATTTCCCGAACGATTTTTAAAATTATTTTTTCACCACTAAAACCCATGAGACTTGTAGTTTTCAAAAATATTTTCATTTTTGATGAGACGCCGAATGAAACAGTTTAATCGCCGGCAACCGAAAACCCGCGATTTCCCGTAAATCCCGTATAGTCGAATGTATACAAAGAAAGTAAGCAGGGAGTAAACTCATTTCCCGAACGATTTTTAAAATTATTTTTTCACCACTAAAACCCATGAGACTTGTAGTTTTCAAAAATATTTTCATTTTTGATGAGACGCCGAATGAAACAGTTTAATCGCCGGCAACCGAAAACCCGCGATTTCCCGTAAATCCCTCGGCCGTATAGTCGAATGTATACAAAGAAAGTAAGCAGGGAGTAAACTCATTTCCCGAACGATTTTTAAAATTATTTTTTCACCACTAAAACCATGAGACTTGTAGTTTTCAAAAATATTTTCATTTTTGATGAGACGCCGAATGAAACAGTTTAATC
>JASGCC010004017.1:0-21543 GCA_030067915.1 Hydractinia echinata | reverse complement strand
TCTCATGGGTTTTAGTGGTGAAAAAATAATTTTAAAAATCGTTCGGGAAATGAGTTTACTCCCTGCTTACTTTCTTTGTATACATTCGACTATACGGGATTTACGGGAAATCGCGGGTTTTCGGTTGCCGGCGATTAAACTGCTTTCATTCGGCGTCTCATCAAAAATGAAAATATTTTTGAAAACTACAAGTCTCATGGGTTTTAGTGGTGAAAAAATAATTTTAAAAATCGTTCGGGAAATGAGTTTACTCCCTGCTTACTTTCTTTGTATACATTCGACTATACGGGATTTACGGGAAATCGCGGGTTTTCGGTTGCCGGCGATTAAACTGCTTTCATTCGGCGTCTCATCAAAAATGAAAATATTTTTGAAAACTACAAGTCTCATGGGTTTTAGTGGTGAAAAAATAATTTTAAAAATCGTTCGGGAAATGAGTTTACTCCCTGCTTACTTTCTTTGTATACATTCGACTATACGGGATTTACGGGAAATCGCGGGTTTTCGGTTGCCGGCGATTAAACTGCTTTCATTCGGCGTCTCATCAAAAATGAAAATATTTTTGAAAACTACAAGTCTCATGGGTTTTAGTGGTGAAAAAATAATTTTAAAAATCGTTCGGGAAATGAGTTTACTCCCTGCTTACTTTCTTTGTATACATTCGACTATACGGGATTTACGGGAAATCGCGGGTTTTCGGTTGCCGGCGATTAAACTGCTTTCATTCGGCGTCTCATCAAAAATGAAAAATTTTTGAAAACTACAAGTCTCATGGGTTTTAGTGGTGAAAAAATAATTTTAAAAATGTTCGGGAAATGAGTTTACTCCTGCTTACTTTCTTTGTATACATTCGACTATACGGGATTTACGGGAAATCGCGGGTTTTCGGTTGCCGGATTAAACTGCTTTCATTCGGCGTCTCATCAAAAATGAAAATATTTTTGAAAACTACAGTCTCATGGGTTTTAGTGGTGAAAAAATAATTTTAAAAATCGTTCGGGAAATGAGTTTACTCCTGCTTACTTTCTTTGTATACATTCGACTATACGGGATTTACGGGAAATCGCGGGTTTTCGGTTGCCGGCGATTAAAGCTTTCATTCGGCGTCTCATCAAAAATGAAAATATTTTTGAAAACTACAAGTCTCATGGGTTTTAGTGGTGAAAAAATAATTTTAAAAATCGTTCGGGAAATGAGTTTACTCCTGCTTACTTTCTTTGTATACATTCGACTATACGGGCCGATCGGGATTTACGGGAAATCGCGGGTTTTCGGTTGCCGGCGATTAAACTGCTTTCATTCGGCGTCTCATCAAAAATGAAAATATTTTTGAAAACTACAAGTCTCATGGGTTTTAGTGGTGAAAAAATAATTTTAAAAATCGTTCGGGAAATGAGTTTACTCCCTGCTTACTTTCTTTGTATACATTCGACTATACGGGATTTACGGGAAATCGCGGGTTTTCGGTTGCCGGCGATTAAACTGCTTTCATTCGGCGTCTCATCAAAAATGAAAATATTTTTGAAAACTACAAGTCTCATGGGTTTTAGTGGTGAAAAAATAATTTTAAAAATCGTTCGGGAAATGAGTTTACTCCTGCTTACTTTCTTTGTATACATTCGACTATACGGGATTTACGGGAAATCGCGGGTTTTCGGTTGCCGGCGATTAAACTGCTTTCATTCGGCGTCTCATCAAAAATGAAAATATTTTTGAAAACTACAAGTCTCATGGGTTTTAGTGGTGAAAAAATAATTTTAAAAATCGTTCGGGAAATGAGTTTACTCCTGCTTACTTTCTTTGTATACATTCGACTATACGGGCCGATCCGGGATTTACGGGAAATCGCGGGTTTTCGGTTGCCGGCGATTAAACTGCTTTCATTCGGCGTCTCATCAAAAATGAAAATATTTTTGAAAACTACAAGTCTCATGGGTTTTAGTGGTGAAAAAATAATTTTAAAAATCGTTCGGGAAATGAGTTTACTCCCTGCTTACTTTCTTTGTATACATTCGACTATACGGGATTTACGGGAAATCGCGGGTTTTCGGTTGCCGGCGATTAAACTGCTTTCATTCGGCGTCTCATCAAAAATGAAAATTTTTGAAAACTACAAGTCTCATGGGTTTTAGTGGTGAAAAAATAATTTTAAAAATCGTTCGGGAAATGAGTTTACTCCCTGCTTACTTTCTTTGTATACATTCGACTATACGGGATTTACGGGAAATCGCGGGTTTTCGGTTGCCGGCGATTAAACTGCTTTCATTCGGCGTCTCATCAAAAATGAAAATATTTTTGAAAACTACAAGTCTCATGGGTTTTAGTGGTGAAAAAATAATTTTAAAAATCGTTCGGGAAATGAGTTTACTCCTGCTTACTTTCTTTGTATACATTCGACTATACGGGCCGATCCGGGATTTACGGGAAATCGCGGGTTTTCGGTTGCCGGCGATTAAACTGCTTTCATTCGGCGTCTCATCAAAAATGAAAAATTTTTGAAAACTACAAGTCTCATGGGTTTTAGTGGTGAAAAATAATTTTAAAAATCGTTCGGGAAATGAGTTTACTCCCTGCTTACTTTCTTTGTATACATTCGACTATACGGGCCGACCGGGATTTACGGGAAATCGCGGGTTTTCGGTTGCCGGCGATTAAACTGCTTTCATTCGGCGTCTCATCAAAAATGAAAATATTTTTGAAAACTACAAGTCTCATGGGTTTTAGTGGTGAAAAAATAATTTTAAAAATCGTTCGGGAAATGAGTTTACTCCCTGCTTACTTTCTTTGTATACATTCGACTATACGGGATTTACGGGAAATCGCGGGTTTTCGGTTGCCGGCGATTAAACTGCTTTCATTCGGCGTCTCATCAAAAATGAAAATATTTTTGAAAACTACAAGTCTCATGGGTTTTAGTGGTGAAAAAATAATTTTAAAAATCGTTCGGGAAATGAGTTTACTCCCTGCTTACTTTCTTTGTATACATTCGACTATACGGGATTTACGGGAAATCGCGGGTTTTCGGTTGCCGGCGATTAAACTGCTTTCATTCGGCGTCTCATCAAAAATGAAAATATTTTTGAAAACTACAAGTCTCATGGGTTTTAGTGGTGAAAAAATAATTTTAAAAATCGTTCGGGAAATGAGTTTACTCCTGCTTACTTTCTTTGTATACATTCGACTATACGCCGGGATTTACGGGAAATCGCGGGTTTTCGGTTGCCGGCGATTAAAGCTTTCATTCGGCGTCTCATCAAAAATGAAAATATTTTTGAAAACTACAAGTCTCATGGGTTTTAGTGGTGAAAAAATAATTTTAAAAATCGTTCGGGAAATGAGTTTACTCCTGCTTACTTTCTTTGTATACATTCGACTATACGGGCCGATCCGGGATTTACGGGAAATCGCGGGTTTTCGGTTGCCGGCGATTAAACTGCTTTCATTCGGCGTCTCATCAAAAATGAAAATATTTTTGAAAACTACAAGTCTCATGGGTTTTAGTGGTGAAAAAATAATTTTAAAAATCGTTCGGGAAATGAGTTTACTCCCTGCTTACTTTCTTTGTATACATTCGACTATACGGGATTTACGGGAAATCGCGGGTTTTCGGTTGCCGGCGATTAAACTGCTTTCATTCGGCGTCTCATCAAAAATGAAAATATTTTTGAAAACTACATCTCATGGGTTTTAGTGGTGAAAAAATAATTTTAAAAATCGTTCGGGAAATGAGTTTACTCCCTGCTTACTTTCTTTGTATACATTCGACTATACGGGATTTACGGGAAATCGCGGGTTTTCGGTTGCCGGCGATTAAACTGCTTTCATTCGGCGTCTCATCAAAAATGAAATATTTTTGAAAACTACAAGTCTCATGGGTTTTAGTGGTGAAAAAATAATTTTAAAAATCGTTCGGGAAATGAGTTTACTGCCTGCTTACTTTCTTTGTATACATTCGACTATACGGGCCGATCCCGGGATTTACGGGAAATCGCGGGTTTTCGGTTGCCGGCGATTAAACTGCTTTCATTCGGCGTCTCATCAAAAATGAAAATATTTTTGAAAACTACAAGTCTCATGGGTTTTAGTGGTGAAAAAATAATTTTAAAAATCGTTCGGGAAATGAGTTTACTCCTGCTTACTTTCTTTGTATACATTCGACTATACGGGATTTACGGGAAATCGCGGGTTTTCGGTTGCCGGCGATTAAACTGCTTTCATTCGGCGTCTCATCAAAAATGAAAATATTTTTGAAAACTACAAGTCTCATGGGTTTTAGTGGTGAAAAAATAATTTTAAAAATCGTTCGGGAAATGAGTTTACTCCTGCTTACTTTCTTTGTATACATTCGACTATACGGGCCGATGGGATTTACGGGAAATCGCGGGTTTTCGGTTGCCGGCGATTAAACTGCTTTCATTCGGCGTCTCATCAAAAATGAAAAATTTTTGAAAACTACAAGTCTCATGGGTTTTAGTGGTGAAAAAATAATTTTAAAAATCGTTCGGGAAATGAGTTTACTCCCTGCTTACTTTCTTTGTATACATTCGACTATACGGGCCGATGGATTTACGGGAAATCGCGGGTTTTCGGTTGCCGGCGATTAAACTGCTTTCATTCGGCGTCTCATCAAAAATGAAAATATTTTTGAAAACTACAAGTCTCATGGGTTTTAGTGGTGAAAAAATAATTTTAAAAATCGTTCGGGAAATGAGTTTACTCCCTGCTTACTTTCTTTGTATACATTCGACTATACGGGATTTACGGGAAATCGCGGGTTTTCGGTTGCCGGCGATTAAACTGCTTTCATTCGGCGTCTCATCAAAAATGAAAAATTTTTGAAAACTACAAGTCTCATGGGTTTTAGTGGTGAAAAAATAATTTTAAAAATCGTTCGGGAAATGAGTTTACTCCCTGCTTACTTTCTTTGTATACATTCGACTATACGGGCCGACCGGGATTTACGGGAAATCGCGGGTTTTCGGTTGCCGGCGATTAAACTGCTTTCATTCGGCGTCTCATCAAAAATGAAAATATTTTTGAAAACTACAAGTCTCATGGGTTTTAGTGGTGAAAAAATAATTTTAAAAATCGTTCGGGAAATGAGTTTACTCCCTGCTTACTTTCTTTGTATACATTCGACTATACGGGCCGATGGGATTTACGGGAAATCGCGGGTTTTCGGTTGCCGGCGATTAAACTGCTTTCATTCGGCGTCTCATCAAAAATGAAAATATTTTTGAAAACTACAAGTCTCATGGGTTTTAGTGGTGAAAAAATAATTTTAAAAATCGTTCGGGAAATGAGTTTACTCCCTGCTTACTTTCTTTGTATACATTCGACTATACGGGATTTACGGGAAATCGCGGGTTTTCGGTTGCCGGCGATTAAACTGCTTTCATTCGGCGTCTCATCAAAAATGAAAATATTTTTGAAAACTACAAGTCTCATGGGTTTTAGTGGTGAAAAAATAATTTTAAAAATCGTTCGGGAAATGAGTTTACTCCCTGCTTACTTTCTTTGTATACATTCGACTATACGGGCCGACCGGGATTTACGGGAAATCGCGGGTTTTCGGTTGCCGGCGATTAAACTGCTTTCATTCGGCGTCTCATCAAAAATGAAAATATTTTTGAAAACTACAAGTCTCATGGGTTTTAGTGGTGAAAAAATAATTTTAAAAATCGTTCGGGAAATGAGTTTACTCCCTGCTTACTTTCTTTGTATACATTCGACTATACGGGATTTACGGGAAATCGCGGGTTTTCGGTTGCCGGCGATTAAACTGCTTTCATTCGGCGTCTCATCAAAAATGAAAATATTTTTGAAAACTACAAGTCTCATGGGTTTTAGTGGTGAAAAAATAATTTTAAAAATCGTTCGGGAAATGAGTTTACTCCCTGCTTACTTTCTTTGTATACATTCGACTATACGGGCCGAGGATTTACGGGAAATCGCGGGTTTTCGGTTGCCGGCGATTAAACTGCTTTCATTCGGCGTCTCATCAAAAATGAAAATATTTTTGAAAACTACAAGTCTCATGGGTTTTAGTGGTGAAAAAATAATTTTAAAAATCGTTCGGGAAATGAGTTTACTCCCTGCTTACTTTCTTTGTATACATTCGACTATACGGGATTTACGGGAAATCGCGGGTTTTCGGTTGCCGGCGATTAAACTGCTTTCATTCGGCGTCTCATCAAAAATGAAAATATTTTTAAAACTACAAGTCTCATGGGTTTTAGTGGTGAAAAAATAATTTTAAAAATCGTTCGGGAAATGAGTTTACTCCTGCTTACTTTCTTTGTATACATTCGACTATACGGGCCGATCCGGGATTTACGGGAAATCGCGGGTTTTCGGTTGCCGGCGATTAAACTGCTTTCATTCGGCGTCTCATCAAAAATGAAAATATTTTTGAAAACTACAAGTCTCATGGGTTTTAGTGGTGAAAAAATAATTTTAAAAATCGTTCGGGAAATGAGTTTACTCCTGCTTACTTTCTTTGTATACATTCGACTATACGGGATTTACGGGAAATCGCGGGTTTTCGGTTGCCGGCGATTAAACTGCTTTCATTCGGCGTCTCATCAAAAATGAAAATATTTTTGAAAACTACAAGTCTCATGGGTTTTAGTGGTGAAAAAATAATTTTAAAAATCGTTCGGGAAATGAGTTTACTCCCTGCTTACTTTCTTTGTATACATTCGACTATACGGGATGGGATTTACGGGAAATCGCGGGTTTTCGGTTGCCGGCGATTAAACTGCTTTCATTCGGCGTCTCATCAAAAATGAAAATATTTTTGAAAACTACAAGTCTCATGGGTTTTAGTGGTGAAAAAATAATTTTAAAAATCGTTCGGGAAATGAGTTTACTCCCTGCTTACTTTCTTTGTATACATTCGACTATACGGGATTTACGGGAAATCGCGGGTTTTCGGTTGCCGGCGATTAAACTGCTTTCATTCGGCGTCTCATCAAAAATGAAAATATTTTTGAAAACTACAAGTCTCATGGGTTTTAGTGGTGAAAAAATAATTTTAAAAATCGTTCGGGAAATGAGTTTACTCCCTGCTTACTTTCTTTGTATACATTCGACTATACGGGATTTACGGGAAATCGCGGGTTTTCGGTTGCCGGCGATTAAACTGCTTTCATTCGGCGTCTCATCAAAAATGAAAATATTTTTGAAAACTACAAGTCTCATGGGTTTTAGTGGTGAAAAAATAATTTTAAAAATCGTTCGGGAAATGAGTTTACTCCCTGCTTACTTTCTTTGTATACATTCGACTATACGGGATTTACGGGAAATCGCGGGTTTTCGGTTGCCGGCGATTAAACTGCTTTCATTCGGCGTCTCATCAAAAATGAAAATATTTTTAAAACTACAAGTCTCATGGGTTTTAGTGGTGAAAAAATAATTTTAAAAATCGTTCGGGAAATGAGTTTACTCCCTGCTTACTTTCTTTGTATACATTCGACTATACGGGATCCGGGATTTACGGGAAATCGCGGGTTTTCGGTTGCCGGCGATTAAACTGCTTTCATTCGGCGTCTCATCAAAAATGAAAATATTTTTGAAAACTACAAGTCTCATGGGTTTTAGTGGTGAAAAAATAATTTTAAAAATCGTTCGGGAAATGAGTTTACTCCCTGCTTACTTTCTTTGTATACATTCGACTATACGGGATTTACGGGAAATCGCGGGTTTTCGGTTGCCGGCGATTAAACTGCTTTCATTCGGCGTCTCATCAAAAATGAAAATATTTTTGAAAACTACAAGTCTCATGGGTTTTAGTGGTGAAAAAATAATTTTAAAAATCGTTCGGGAAATGAGTTTACTCCTGCTTACTTTCTTTGTATACATTCGACTATACGGGCCGATCGGGATTTACGGGAAATCGCGGGTTTTCGGTTGCCGGCGATTAAACTGCTTTCATTCGGCGTCTCATCAAAAATGAAAATATTTTTGAAAACTACAAGTCTCATGGGTTTTAGTGGTGAAAAAATAATTTTAAAAATCGTTCGGGAAATGAGTTTACTCCTGCTTACTTTCTTTGTATACATTCGACTATACGGGATTTACGGGAAATCGCGGGTTTTCGGTTGCCGGCGATTAAACTGCTTTCATTCGGCGTCTCATCAAAAATGAAAATATTTTTGAAAACTACAAGTCTCATGGGTTTTAGTGGTGAAAAAATAATTTTAAAAATCGTTCGGGAAATGAGTTTACTCCCTGCTTACTTTCTTTGTATACATTCGACTATACGGGCCGATCCGGGATTTACGGGAAATCGCGGGTTTTCGGTTGCCGGCGATTAAACTGCTTTCATTCGGCGTCTCATCAAAAATGAAAATATTTTTGAAAACTACAAGTCTCATGGGTTTTAGTGGTGAAAAAATAATTTTAAAAATCGTTCGGGAAATGAGTTTACTCCCTGCTTACTTTCTTTGTATACATTCGACTATACGGGATTTACGGGAAATCGCGGGTTTTCGGCTGCCGGCGATTAAACTGCTTTCATTCGGCGTCTCATCAAAAATGAAAATATTTTTGAAAACTACAAGTCTCATGGGTTTTAGTGGTGAAAAAATAATTTTAAAAATCGTTCGGGAAATGAGTTTACTCCCTGCTTACTTTCTTTGTATACATTCGACTACGGGCCGACGGGATTTACGGGAAATCGCGGGTTTTCGGTTGCCGGCGATTAAACTGCTTTCATTCGGCGTCTCATCAAAAATGAAAATATTTTTGAAAACTACAAGTCTCATGGGTTTTAGTGGTGAAAAAATAATTTTAAAAATCGTTCGGGAAATGAGTTTACTCCTGCTTACTTTCTTTGTATACATTCGACTATACGGCCGATCCGGATTTACGGGAAATCGCGGGTTTTCGGTTGCCGGCGATTAAACTGCTTTCATTCGGCGTCTCATCAAAAATGAAAATATTTTAAAACTACAAGTCTCATGGGTTTTAGTGGTGAAAAAATAATTTTAAAAATCGTTCGGGAAATGAGTTTACTCCCTGCTTACTTTCTTTGTATACATTCGACTATACGGGATTTACGGGAAATCGCGGGTTTTCGGTTGCCGGCGATTAAACTGCTTTCATTCGGCGTCTCATCAAAAATGAAAATATTTTTGAAAACTACAAGTCTCATGGGTTTTAGTGGTGAAAAAATAATTTTAAAAATCGTTCGGGAAATGAGTTTACTGCCTGCTTACTTTCTTTGTATACATTCGACTATACGGGCCGATCCCGGGATTTACGGGAAATCGCGGGTTTTCGGTTGCCGGCGATTAAACTGCTTTCATTCGGCGTCTCATCAAAAATGAAAATATTTTTGAAAACTACAAGTCTCATGGGTTTTAGTGGTGAAAAAATAATTTTAAAAATCGTTCGGGAAATGAGTTTACTCCCTGCTTACTTTCTTTGTATACATTCGACTATACGGGATTTACGGGAAATCGCGGGTTTTCGGTTGCCGGCGATTAAACTGCTTTCATTCGGCGTCTCATCAAAAATGAAAATATTTTTGAAAACTACAAGTCTCATGGGTTTTAGTGGTGAAAAAATAATTTTAAAAATCGTTCGGGAAATGAGTTTACTCCCTGCTTACTTTCTTTGTATACATTCGACTATACGGGCCGACCGGGATTTACGGGAAATCGCGGGTTTTCGGTTGCCGGCGATTAAACTGCTTTCATTCGGCGTCTCATCAAAAATGAAAATATTTTTGAAAACTACAAGTCTCATGGGTTTTAGTGGTGAAAAAATAATTTTAAAAATCGTTCGGGAAATGAGTTTACTCCCTGCTTACTTTCTTTGTATACATTCGACTATACGGGATTTACGGGAAATCGCGGGTTTTCGGTTGCCGGCGATTAAACTGCTTTCATTCGGCGTCTCATCAAAAATGAAAATATTTTTGAAAACTACAAGTCTCATGGGTTTTAGTGGTGAAAAAATAATTTTAAAAATCGTTCGGGAAATGAGTTTACTCCCTGCTTACTTTCTTTGTATACATTCGACTATACGGGCCGAGGGATTTACGGGAAATCGCGGGTTTTCGGTTGCCGGCGATTAAACTGCTTTCATTCGGCGTCTCATCAAAAATGAAAATATTTTTGAAAACTACAAGTCTCATGGGTTTTAGTGGTGAAAAAATAATTTTAAAAATCGTTTGGCAAATGAGTTTACTCCCTGCTTACTTTCTTTGTATACATTCGACTATACGGGATTTACGGGAAATCGCGGGTTTTCGGTTGCCGGCGATTAAACTGCTTTCATTCGGCGTCTTATCAAAAATGAAAATATTTTTGAAAACTACAAGTCTCATGGGTTTTAGTGGTGAAAAAATAATTTTAAAAATCGTTCGGGAAATGAGTTTACTCCCTGCTTACTTTCTTTGTATACATTCGACTATAGGGCCGAGGATTTACGGGAAATCGCGGGTTTTCGGTTGCCGGCGATTAAACTGCTTTCATTCGGCGTCTCATCAAAAATGAAAATATTTTTGAAAACTACAAGTCTCATGGGTTTTAGTGGTGAAAAAATAATTTTAAAAATCGTTCGGGAAATGAGTTTACTCCCTGCTTACTTTCTTTGTATACATTCGACTATACGGGCCGACGGGATTTACGGGAAATCGCGGGTTTTCGGTTGCCGGCGATTAAACTGCTTTCATTCGGCGTCTCATCAAAAATGAAAATATTTTTGAAAACTACAAGTCTCATGGGTTTTAGTGGTGAAAAAATAATTTTAAAAATCGTTCGGGAAATGAGTTTACTCCCTGCTTACTTTCTTTGTATACATTCGACTATACGGGATTTACGGGAAATCGCGGGTTTTCGGTTGCCGGCGATTAAACTGCTTTCATTCGGCGTCTCATCAAAAATGAAAATATTTTTGAAAACTACAAGTCTCATGGGTTTTAGTGGTGAAAAAATAATTTTAAAAATCGTTCGGGAAATGAGTTTACTCCCTGCTTACTTTCTTTGTATACATTCGACTATACGGGATTTACGGGAAATCGCGGGTTTTCGGTTGCCGGCGATTAAACTGCTTTCATTCGGCGTCTCATCAAAAATGAAAATATTTTTGAAAACTACAAGTCTCATGGGTTTTAGTGGTGAAAAAATAATTTTAAAAATCGTTCGGGAAATGAGTTTACTCCCTGCTTACTTTCTTTGTATACATTCGACTATACGGGATTTACGGGAAATCGCGGGTTTTCGGTTGCCGGCGATTAAACTGCTTTCATTCGGCGTCTCATCAAAAATGAAAATATTTTTGAAAACTACAAGTCTCATGGGTTTTAGTGGTGAAAAAATAATTTTAAAAATCGTTCGGGAAATGAGTTTACTCCCTGCTTACTTTCTTTGTATACATTCGACTATACGGGATTTACGGGAAATCGCGGGTTTTCGGTTGCCGGCGATTAAACTGCTTTCATTCGGCGTCTCATCAAAAATGAAAATATTTTTGAAAACTACAAGTCTCATGGGTTTTAGTGGTGAAAAAATAATTTTAAAAATCGTTCGGGAAATGAGTTTACTCCCTGCTTACTTTCTTTGTATACATTCGACTATACGGGCCGACGGGATTTACGGGAAATCGCGGGTTTTCGGTTGCCGGCGATTAAACTGCTTTCATTCGGCGTCTCATCAAAAATGAAAATATTTTTGAAAACTACAAGTCTCATGGGTTTTAGTGGTGAAAAAATAATTTTAAAAATCGTTCGGGAAATGAGTTTACTCCCTGCTTACTTTCTTTGTATACATTCGACTATACGGGATTTACGGGAAATCGCGGGTTTTCGGTTGCCGGCGATTAAACTGCTTTCATTCGGCGTCTCATCAAAAATGAAAATATTTTTGAAAACTACAAGTCTCATGGGTTTTAGTGGTGAAAAAATAATTTTAAAAATCGTTCGGGAAATGAGTTTACTCCCTGCTTACTTTCTTTGTATACATTCGACTATACGGGGACGGATTTACGGGAAATCGCGGGTTTTCGGTTGCCGGCGATTAAACTGCTTTCATTCGGCGTCTCATCAAAAATGAAAATATTTTTGAAAACTACAAGTCTCATGGGTTTTAGTGGTGAAAAAATAATTTTAAAAATCGTTCGGGAAATGAGTTTACTCCCTGCTTACTTTCTTTGTATACATTCGACTATACGGGGATTTACGGGAAATCGCGGGTTTTCGGTTGCCGGCGATTAAACTGCTTTCATTCGGCGTCTCATCAAAAATGAAAATATTTTTGAAAACTACAAGTCTCATGGGTTTTAGTGGTGAAAAAATAATTTTAAAAATCGTTCGGGAAATGAGTTTACTCCCTGCTTACTTTCTTTGTATACATTCGACTATACGGGATTTACGGGAAATCGCGGGTTTTCGGTTGCCGGCGATTAAACTGCTTTCATTCGGCGTCTCATCAAAAATGAAAATATTTTTGAAAACTACAAGTCTCATGGGTTTTAGTGGTGAAAAAATAATTTTAAAAATCGTTCGGGAAATGAGTTTACTCCCTGCTTACTTTCTTTGTATACATTCGACTATACGGGATTTACGGGAAATCGCGGGTTTTCGGTTGCCGGCGATTAAACTGCTTTCATTCGGCGTCTCATCAAAAATGAAAATATTTTTGAAAACTACAAGTCTCATGGGTTTTAGTGGTGAAAAAATAATTTTAAAAATCGTTCGGGAAATGAGTTTACTCCCTGCTTACTTTCTTTGTATACATTCGACTATACGGGCCGACGGGATTTACGGGAAATCGCGGGTTTTCGGTTGCCGGCGATTAAACTGCTTTCATTCGGCGTCTCATCAAAAATGAAAATATTTTTGAAAACTACAAGTCTCATGGGTTTTAGTGGTGAAAAAATAATTTTAAAAATCGTTCGGGAAATGAGTTTACTCCCTGCTTACTTTCTTTGTATACATTCGACTATACGGGGACGGGATTTACGGGAAATCGCGGGTTTTCGGTTGCCGGCGATTAAACTGCTTTCATTCGGCGTCTCATCAAAAATGAAAATATTTTTGAAAACTACAAGTCTCATGGGTTTTAGTGGTGAAAAAATAATTTTAAAAATCGTTCGGGAAATGAGTTTACTCCCTGCTTACTTTCTTTGTATACATTCGACTATACGGGATTTACGGGAAATCGCGGGTTTTCGGTTGCCGGCGATTAAACTGCTTTCATTCGGCGTCTCATCAAAAATGAAAATATTTTTGAAAACTACAAGTCTCATGGGTTTTAGTGGTGAAAAAATAATTTTAAAAATCGTTCGGGAAATGAGTTTACTCCCTGCTTACTTTCTTTGTATACATTCGACTATACGGGATTTACGGGAAATCGCGGGTTTTCGGTTGCCGGCGATTAAACTGCTTTCATTCGGCGTCTCATCAAAAATGAAAATATTTTTGAAAACTACAAGTCTCATGGGTTTTAGTGGTGAAAAAATAATTTTAAAAATCGTTCGGGAAATGAGTTTACTCCCTGCTTACTTTCTTTGTATACATTCGACTATACGGGATTTACGGGAAATCGCGGGTTTTCGGTTGCCGGCGATTAAACTGCTTTCATTCGGCGTCTCATCAAAAATGAAAATATTTTTGAAAACTACAAGTCTCATGGGTTTTAGTGGTGAAAAAATAATTTTAAAAATCGTTCGGGAAATGAGTTTACTCCCTGCTTACTTTCTTTGTATACATTCGACTATACGGGATTTACGGGAAATCGCGGGTTTTCGGTTGCCGGCGATTAAACTGCTTTCATTCGGCGTCTCATCAAAAATGAAAATATTTTTGAAAACTACAAGTCTCATGGGTTTTAGTGGTGAAAAAATAATTTTAAAAATCGTTCGGGAAATGAGTTTACTCCCTGCTTACTTTCTTTGTATACATTCGACTATACGGAGATCGGGATTTACGGGAAATCGCGGGTTTTCGGTTGCCGGCGATTAAACTGCTTTCATTCGGCGTCTCATCAAAAATGAAAATATTTTTGAAAACTACAAGTCTCATGGGTTTTAGTGGTGAAAAAATAATTTTAAAAATCGTTCGGGAAATGAGTTTACTCCCTGCTTACTTTCTTTGTATACATTCGACTATACGGGATTTACGGGAAATCGCGGGTTTTCGGTTGCCGGCGATTAAACTGCTTTCATTCGGCGTCTCATCAAAAATGAAAATATTTTTGAAAACTACAAGTCTCATGGGTTTTAGTGGTGAAAAAATAATTTTAAAAATCGTTCGGGAAATGAGTTTACTCCCTGCTTACTTTCTTTGTATACATTCGACTATACGGGATTTACGGGAAATCGCGGGTTTTCGGTTGCCGGCGATTAAACTGCTTTCATTCGGCGTCTCATCAAAAATGAAAATATTTTTGAAAACTACAAGTCTCATGGGTTTTAGTGGTGAAAAAATAATTTTAAAAATCGTTCGGGAAATGAGTTTACTCCCTGCTTACTTTCTTTGTATACATTCGACTATACGGGATTTACGGGAAATCGCGGGTTTTCGGTTGCCGGCGATTAAACTGCTTTCATTCGGCGTCTCATCAAAAATGAAAATATTTTTGAAAACTACAAGTCTCATGGGTTTTAGTGGTGAAAAAATAATTTTAAAAATCGTTCGGGAAATGAGTTTACTCCCTGCTTACTTTCTTTGTATACATTCGACTATACGGGATTTACGGGAAATCGCGGGTTTTCGGTTGCCGGCGATTAAACTGCTTTCATTCGGCGTCTCATCAAAAATGAAAATATTTTTGAAAACTACAAGTCTCATGGGTTTTAGTGGTGAAAAAATAATTTTAAAAATCGTTCGGGAAATGAGTTTACTCCCTGCTTACTTTCTTTGTATACATTCGACTATACGGGATTTACGGGAAATCGCGGGTTTTCGGTTGCCGGCGATTAAACTGCTTTCATTCGGCGTCTCATCAAAAATGAAAATATTTTTGAAAACTACAAGTCTCATGGGTTTTAGTGGTGAAAAAATAATTTTAAAAATCGTTCGGGAAATGAGTTTACTCCCTGCTTACTTTCTTTGTATACATTCGACTATACGGGATTTACGGGAAATCGCGGGTTTTCGGTTGCCGGCGATTAAACTGCTTTCATTCGGCGTCTCATCAAAAATGAAAATATTTTTGAAAACTACAAGTCTCATGGGTTTTAGTGGTGAAAAAATAATTTTAAAAATCGTTCGGGAAATGAGTTTACTCCCTGCTTACTTTCTTTGTATACATTCGACTATACGGGATTTACGGGAAATCGCGGGTTTTCGGTTGCCGGCGATTAAACTGCTTTCATTCGGCGTCTCATCAAAAATGAAAATATTTTTGAAAACTACAAGTCTCATGGGTTTTAGTGGTGAAAAAATAATTTTAAAAATCGTTCGGGAAATGAGTTTACTCCCTGCTTACTTTCTTTGTATACATTCGACTATACGGGCCGAGGGATTTACGGGAAATCGCGGGTTTTCGGTTGCCGGCGATTAAACTGCTTTCATTCGGCGTCTCATCAAAAATGAAAATATTTTTGAAAACTACAAGTCTCATGGGTTTTAGTGGTGAAAAAATAATTTTAAAAATCGTTCGGGAAATGAGTTTACTCCCTGCTTACTTTCTTTGTATACATTCGACTATACGGGATTTACGGGAAATCGCGGGTTTTCGGTTGCCGGCGATTAAACTGCTTTCATTCGGCGTCTCATCAAAAATGAAAATATTTTTGAAAACTACAAGTCTCATGGGTTTTAGTGGTGAAAAAATAATTTTAAAAATCGTTCGGGAAATGAGTTTACTCCCTGCTTACTTTCTTTGTATACATTCGACTATACGCCGACGGGATTTACGGGAAATCGCGGGTTTTCGGTTGCCGGCGATTAAACTGCTTTCATTCGGCGTCTCATCAAAAATGAAAATATTTTTGAAAACTACAAGTCTCATGGGTTTTAGTGGTGAAAAAATAATTTTAAAAATCGTTCGGGAAATGAGTTTACTCCCTGCTTACTTTCTTTGTATACATTCGACTATACGGGATTTACGGGAAATCGCGGGTTTTCGGTTGCCGGCGATTAAACTGCTTTCATTCGGCGTCTCATCAAAAATGAAAATATTTTTGAAAACTACAAGTCTCATGGGTTTTAGTGGTGAAAAAATAATTTTAAAAATCGTTCGGGAAATGAGTTTACTCCCTGCTTACTTTCTTTGTATACATTCGACTATACGGGATTTACGGGAAATCGCGGGTTTTCGGTTGCCGGCGATTAAACTGCTTTCATTCGGCGTCTCATCAAAAATGAAAATATTTTTGAAAACTACAAGTCTCATGGGTTTTAGTGGTGAAAAAATAATTTTAAAAATCGTTCGGGAAATGAGTTTACTCCCTGCTTACTTTCTTTGTATACATTCGACTATACGGGATTTACGGGAAATCGCGGGTTTTCGGTTGCCGGCGATTAAACTGCTTTCATTCGGCGTCTCATCAAAAATGAAAATATTTTTGAAAACTACAAGTCTCATGGGTTTTAGTGGTGAAAAAATAATTTTAAAAATCGTTCGGGAAATGAGTTTACTCCCTGCTTACTTTCTTTGTATACATTCGACTATACGGGATTTACGGGAAATCGCGGGTTTTCGGTTGCCGGCGATTAAACTGCTTTCATTCGGCGTCTCATCAAAAATGAAAATATTTTTGAAAACTACAAGTCTCATGGGTTTTAGTGGTGAAAAAATAATTTTAAAAATCGTTCGGGAAATGAGTTTACTCCCTGCTTACTTTCTTTGTATACATTCGACTATACGATTTACGGGAAATCGCGGGTTTTCGGTTGCCGGCGATTAAACTGCTTTCATTCGGCGTCTCATCAAAAATGAAAATATTTTTGAAAACTACAAGTCTCATGGGTTTTAGTGGTGAAAAAATAATTTTAAAAATCGTTCGGGAAATGAGTTTACTCCCTGCTTACTTTCTTTGTATACATTCGACTATACGGCCGATCGGATTTACGGGAAATCGCGGTTTTCGGTTGCCGGCGATTAAACTGCTTTCATTCGGCGTCTCATCAAAAATGAAAATATTTTTGAAAACTACAAGTCTCATGGGTTTTAGTGGTGAAAAAATAATTTTAAAAATCGTTCGGGAAATGAGTTTACTCCCTGTACTTTCTTTGTATACATTCGACTATACGAGCGGGATTTACGGGAAATCGCGGGTTTTCGGTTGCCGGCGATTAAACTGTTTCATTCGGCGTCTCATCAAAAATGAAAATATTTTTGAAAACTACAAGTCTCATGGGTTTTAGTGGTGAAAAAATAATTTTAAAAATCGTTCGGGAAATGAGTTTACTCCCTGCTTACTTTCTTTGTATACATTCGACTATACGGATTTACGGGAAATCGCGGGTTTTCGGTTGCCGGCGATTAAACTGCTTTCATTCGGCGTCTCATCAAAAATGAAAATATTTTTGAAAACTACAAGTCTCATGGGTTTTAGTGGTGAAAAAATAATTTTAAAAATCGTTCGGGAAATGAGTTTACTCCCTGCTTACTTTCTTTGTATACATTCGACTATACGGGCCGAGTCGGGATTTACGGGAAATCGCGGGTTTTCGGTTGCCGGCGATTAAACTGCTTTCATTCGGCGTCTCATCAAAAATGAAAATATTTTTGAAAACTACAAGTCTCATGGGTTTTAGTGGTGAAAAAATAATTTTAAAAATCGTTCGGGAAATGAGTTTACTCCCTGCTTACTTTCTTTGTATACATTCGACTATACGGGATTTACGGGAAATCGCGGGTTTTCGGTTTGCCGGCGATTAAACTGTTTCATTCGGCGTCTCATCAAAAATGAAAATATTTTTGAAAAACTACAAGTCTCATGGGTTTTAGTGGTGAAAAAATAATTTTAAAAATCGTTCGGGAAATGAGTTTACTCCCTGCTTACTTTCTTTGTATACATTCGACTATACGGGATTTACGGGAAATCGCGGGTTTTCGGTTGCCGGCGATTAAACTGCTTTCATTCGGCGTCTCATCAAAAATGAAAATATTTTTGAAAACTACAAGTCTCATGGGTTTTAGTGGTGAAAAAATAATTTTAAAAATCGTTCGGGAAATGAGTTTACTCCCTGCTTACTTTCTTTGTATACATTCGACTATATACGGGATTTACGGGAAATCGCGGGTTTTCGGTTGCCGGCGATTAAACTGCTTTCATTCGGCGTCTCATCAAAAATGAAAATATTTTTGAAAACTACAAGTCTCATGGGTTTTAGTGGTGAAAAAATAATTTTAAAAATCGTTCGGGAAATGAGTTTACTCCCTGCTTACTTTCTTTGTATACATTCGACTATACGGGATTTACGGGAAATCGCGGGTTTTCGGTTGCCGGCGATTAAACTGCTTTCATTCGGCGTCTCATCAAAAATGAAAATATTTTTGAAAACTACAAGTCTCATGGGTTTTAGTGGTGAAAAAATAATTTTAAAAATCGTTCGGGAAATGAGTTTACTCCCTGCTTACTTTCTTTGTATACATTCGACTATACGGGCCGATCGGGATTTACGGGAAATCGCGGGTTTTCGGTTGCCGGCGATTAAACTGTTTCATTCGGCGTCTCATCAAAAATGAAAATATTTTGAAAACTACAAGTCTCATGGGTTTTAGTGGTGAAAAAATAATTTTAAAAATCGTTCGGGAAATGAGTTTACTCCCTGCTTACTTTCTTTGTATACATTCGACTATACGGCGACCGGGATTTACGGGAAATCGCGGGTTTTCGGTTGCCGGCGATTAAACTGCTTTCATTCGGCGTCTCATCAAAAATGAAAATATTTTTGAAAACTACAAGTCTCATGGGTTTTAGTGGTGAAAAAATAATTTTAAAAATCGTTCGGGAAATGAGTTTACTCCCTGCTTACTTTCTTTGTATACATTCGACTATATACGGGATTTACGGGAAATCGCGGGTTTTCGGTTGCCGGCGATTAAACTGCTTTCATTCGGCGTCTCATCAAAAATGAAAATATTTTTGAAAACTACAAGTCTCATGGGTTTTAGTGGTGAAAAAATAATTTTAAAAATCGTTCGGGAAATGAGTTTACTCCCTGCTTACTTTCTTTGTATACATTCGACTATACGGGATTTACGGGAAACGGGTTTTCGGTTGCCGGCGATTAAACTGCTTTCATTCGGCGTCTCATCAAAAATGAAAATATTTTTGAAAACTACAAGTCTCATGGGTTTTAGTGGTGAAAAAATAATTTTAAAAATCGTTCGGGAAATGAGTTTACTCCCTGCTTACTTTCTTTGTATACATTCGACTATACGGGATTTACGGGAAATCGCGGGTTTTCGGTTGCCGGCGATTAAACTGCTTTCATTCGGCGTCTCATCAAAAATGAAAATATTTTTGAAAACTACAAGTCTCATGGGTTTTAGTGGTGAAAAAATAATTTTAAAAATCGTTCGGGAAATGAGTTTACTCCCTGCTTACTTTCTTTGTATACATTCGACTATACGGGATTTACGGGAAATCGCGGGTTTTCGGTTGCCGGCGATTAAACTTTTCATTCGGCGTCTCATCAAAAATGAAAATATTTTTGAAAACTACAAGTCTCATGGGTTTTAGTGGTGAAAAAATAATTTTAAAAATCGTTCGGGAAATGAGTTTACTCCCTGCTTACTTTCTTTGTATACATTCGACTATACGGCCGAGCCGGATTTACGGGAAATCGCGGGTTTTCGGTTTCCGGCGATTAAACTGTTTCATTCGGCGTCTCATCAAAAATGAAAATATTTTTGAAAACTACAAGTCTCATGGGTTTTAGTGGTGAAAAAATAATTTTAAAAATCGTTCGGGAAATGAGTTTACTCCCTGCTTACTTTCTTTGTATACATTCGACTATACGGGATTTACGGGAAATCGCGGGTTTTCGGTTGCCGGCGATTAAACTGCTTTCATTCGGCGTCTCATCAAAAATGAAAATATTTTTGAAAACTACAAGTCTCATGGGTTTTAGTGGTGAAAAAATAATTTTAAAAATCGTTCGGGAAATGAGTTTACTCCCTGCTTACTTTCTTTGTATACATTCGACTATACGGGCTGAGCCGGGATTTACGGGAAATCGCGGGTTTTCGGTTGCCGGCGATTAAACTGTTTCATTCGGCGTCTCATCAAAAATGAAAATATTTTTGAAAACTACAAGTCTCATGGGTTTTAGTGGTGAAAAAATAATTTTAAAAATCGTTCGGGAAATGAGTTTACTCCCTGCTTACTTTCTTTGTATACATTCGACTATACGGCGACGGGATTTACGGGAAATCGCGGGTTTTCGGTTGCCGGCGATTAAACTGCTTTCATTCGGCGTCTCATCAAAAATGAAAATATTTTTTGAAAACTACAAGTCTCATGGGTTTTAGTGGTGAAAAAATAATTTTAAAAATCGTTCGGGAAATGAGTTTACTCCCTGCTTACTTTCTTTGTATACATTCGACTATACGGGATTTACGGGAAATCGCGGGTTTTCGGTTGCCGGCGATTAAACTGCTTTCATTCGGCGTCTCATCAAAAATGAAAATATTTTTGAAAACTACAAGTCTCATGGGTTTTAGTGGTGAAAAAATAATTTTAAAAATCGTTCGGGAAATGAGTTTACTCCCTGCTTACTTTCTTTGTATACATTCGACTATACGGGATTTACGGAAATCGCGGGTTTTCGGTTGCCGGCGATTAAACTGCTTTCATTCGGCGTCTCATCAAAAATGAAAATATTTTTGAAAACTACAAGTCTCATGGGTTTTAGTGGTGAAAAAATAATTTTAAAAATCGTTCGGGAAATGAGTTTACTCCCTGCTTACTTTCTTTGTATACATTCGACTATACGGGATTTACGGGAAATCGCGCGGTTTTCGGTTGCCGCGATTAAACTGCTTTCATTCGCGTCTCATCAAAAATGAAAATATTTTTGAAAACTACAAGTCTCATGGGTTTTAGTGGTGAAAAAATAATTTTAAAAATCGTTCGGGAAATGAGTTTACTCCCTGCTTACTTTCTTTGTATACATTCGACTATACGGGATTTACGGGAAATCGCGGGTTTTCGGTTGCCGGCGATTAAACTGCTTTCATTCGGCGTCTCATCAAAAATGAAAATATTTTGAAAACTACAAGTCTCATGGGTTTTAGTGGTGAAAAAATAATTTTAAAAATCGTTCGGGAAATGAGTTTACTCCCTGCTTACTTTCTTTGTATACATTCGACTATACGGGCCGAGCCGGATTTACGGGAAATCGCGGGTTTTCGGTTGCCGGCGATTAAACTGCTTTCATTCGGCGTCTCATCAAAAATGAAAATATTTTTGAAAACTACAAGTCTCATGGGTTTTAGTGGTGAAAAAATAATTTTAAAAATCGTTCGGGAAATGAGTTTACTCCCTGCTTACTTTCTTTGTATACATTCGACTATACGGGATTTACGGGAAATCGCGGGTTTTCGGTTGCCGGCGATTAAACTGCTTTCATTC